>JAMKCH010044567.1:0-37312 GCA_023653785.1 Ophioderma brevispina
GTGTCAGAAATGTAATTGATATGCTCTCAACTATGTTCCAACTGTAATTCTTGTAGCTTAATATAAATGCACTGGACGGGTTATTGCAATCACTTTTCCATCTTTCTGGCCCTGATATTAAGTGAATTTTCAACATTATCATTTTCAGTATTTAATTTCACAATCCTGTGTTGGCCTTTTGGCCTAAACTACTATTATAATGTTCTACTGCCGTGTGTTAATACCTCCTCCTTTTTTGGTGTGAATTGAGATGAAGTGCTATTTTGCTATAATTCCATACTGCTATACAGATTAAAGAGTTATTTGGTATGATATACCATGGCTGTTCGGCATGGTATAAATTTTGCTGCTCATAATGTTGGAAGAGATTATAGATATAAGTACATTGTTGCAATAATATTGTGTTAATTGACTAGTGATGTGTTAGCTTTTCCGTCATCATGTGATTTGACAGTGATCAAAATGATTTAGATGTTGACTTTTTTTCCTGCTCATCTAGAGTAAATTAACACTGTGTTTAAATATAACTACTGATGTTAGCTTTTCGCTCTCATGTAGAGATGTTGGCTTTCCTCCGCTCATCTTATAAATTGAATGCTTATAATAAAATTGCTGAATAACTAGTGATGTTTTAGCTTTTCCGCTCATCAGTACAGAGTTGTTGGCTTTCCGCTCATCTTATAATTGAATGCTATAATAAAATTGCTGAGACAATCTCTTAAATTGAATGCTTATCATTAATTGCTGTGGTAAAATCTTTAAATGGGTTTGCTTCCGCTGGCCATCTTATGATAATAGCACAAGTTTTAGGCTGATGCCTATGTGAATTAAAATTGCATGAACCGGCGAGAAAGGCCGCTCCTACTTCTGCCTCCTTGCTTTCGTCTTTTCCCTTCGTCCTTGCGTGTGAGAGATAATGCATAGTTGCTAGTGAAAGTTTTAAAGTCCCGCAGCTGAGAATTCAATTGTTAAATTATTAGAGTAATCAAAAATTTAGTATTTTCTGGCTCATATACGAAATTGATATTTTTTTGAATCCTGTTAGTGCCATGAGTTAAAATATCCCTTTGGTCCTGTTTGCAATAAGCTTAGCGCCAAATTGTAATGATCCCCTTTATTTTAGGAATTGTTTACATTAGCTTGGTATGGATTTTATTGGGAATTTTTTATTTATTATTATTTTGGTCTATTGACAGTCGGGTGTCGCATGCGCGAATCGCAGTAATAATTCATCGTTCGGAATCGGCCGGCTACATCTCTGTAGTTTATTTTAGAGAACTTTGTTATTGCATGTACACCTCCACAACATACACTTACACCACCCCTTCCCGATACACACCACAACCATTCGTATAACCCCCACCACCCACACACACACCATCTTACTACACACCCACACATACACAGACCCCTCATACGTCCCCTCACCCACACCCTACCCTCACCCTCCAACAGACCCACACATCCCCTCGTACTTTCCCACACCCACCATACACACCCTCATGCAATCCACACACCCCACATATACACACCCTCATACATCCACACCCGCCACACCACTTTCATACGTTCCACACACGCACCCATACACACCCTCATACCCCACACATACACACCCTCATACACCCTACACATACGCACCCCCATACAGCCACACACCCCCACACATACACACCCTCATACTTTCAACTTTCAACACGCCCACGGCATTCACACACCCTCATATACCCCACATACACACCCTCATACTTCCCACCACCCACATATACCACCCTCTTACCACCCCCACATCCCACACACAACACCCTACGATCTTTCACCCACATACACACCTCATACACCCACACAACCACACATACACACCCTCATACTTCCACACCAGCCCACACTACACACCCTCTTTACACCCACACACACCCACACATACACCCCTCATAACTTCACACACCCACGCATCCCCACCCTCATAGCACCCCCCTGTAAGCGTCCAAACCACTCTTACATGCACACCCTTATACATACTCATCACACATGCACACCCTTACACCACTTACTATAGTATCGGCGCGGATCCAGGATGGGCGGATGGGGCGCGCGCCCCCCTGTAATGATTGCAAAATTTGCAAATCAACACATTTTGAGCTTTTGTACAAGTTTCAGCCTTTCACCCCCTGGTTTTGACGGTTTTTCAAATCTGGATCCGCCACTGCAAGTATCGATAGTCCATTAGGTAGAGATAGTTTGTTATAAGGACGTTATGTAATTACCACAACATGTAAGGTTAGGACTGTAGAGTGTGTTGCGGTCGATCACTCCATCGCAGTAGTATGGAATGGCACATCAAATGTTTGAACTGTATTGTCAAGAGTGGGGGATTTTCACCCCACTCCCACGTTTTGTTAAATAAATAATAAATGTTCCCCTTATGTTAAATCATGGAAACACTGACCCACTGAGTATGTTTTATACAGATCCTTGTACACCAGCATTGAGGGTGGTCGTGCCCTAGATATAGGGTTACTACGCCGGCTTGAAGGTGGTCGTGCCCAGAGCCAGCAGCGCCATACCACCGAGCATGAGGGGTGGTCGTGCCTAGAGATGCGTCACTCACGCCGGGCATTGAAGGTGGTCGTGGCCCAAGACAGCAGTGCCATACCCCGGGGCATTGAGGGTGGGCGTGCCCAGATATAGCCTTGTACACCTGGGCATTGATGGTGTGCCATGATATAGCAGCCGTTATTAACAGGACACTGATTGTAGTGGTGTCGCACAAATAGCGTCGTTGTGTACTGGGACAAACCAGTGGCGAATGGTAAGTCATAGACAGTGTCAGTGTTTTCCATTATATACTGTCCCTTGAAGTTTTATTGTATATTGTATATACATGTATCCCCCCCCCTTTGTGTAATTAGTGGCTGGCACGATATGGTAAACCATTCCTTATAACGGAATGCTCCCCAGCGGGTAGCGCGGGTATCGCGGAGCCCTGTCAAATTTTCAATTTTTACCATAAAAAACTTGGATTTTTCACAACAGTACTAGGCTTAACATAGGTGTAAAAATATTAACATAAGTTTTTAGTGTGAAGGCGAGTTTGAAGGTGTACTTAACACGTTTCTGTACTTTTGTTTTTTTATAATTTCCCGGGACACCGACGTGTGTATGATGAAGCGAGCTATAGGTGTTAATAAACAGTACTAAAGTGAGCAAGTCGTAACCGTCTTGCGGGGGGGGGGGGGGGTTTCATCGGTCCTAAGAGGACTACTGTGGGTTCCGCCCTCACCAAGCCACATAAACTGGTGTCAGCCGCTCAAGCCATACACATATACGTGTGGCCCGTCACACCGTGGCGCGCGCGGGAGTCCTGTCACAGTATTTCTTCAGTTTCAAGTTTTCAAATATAAAAAGAATACGGTCAAGTAAATTGAAAACATACTTAGAAGCTCATCAATTTATTCATTTGTGCATTAAGATAAAAGTATTTGTGCTTAAATCATGAAGAAAGGAGACGGTGGAAACACTGTAATCTTTTTTTTACGAGACAATATAACCATACCCTGTGCAAATACCAGTTGAAAAAGAACCTGAGTGTTTTTTTTCTCACGCATCCATGCCGATGTTGAATATAATTAGCTCCATTGTTTGCTGCAGCTATGGGTATCCCATTGGTCACTGATATTGGGGAATGAAATTGAAGTGAATTTTTGTTTATTCTCTCACATCATCGCTGCTTATCTCTTTTAAATAATTTAAAATTATTAATTTTATCATTATAGTATAAATTTAGTATGCATTTCCATTGGTGTTGCCGAGCCCCCTGATGGGGACTAACTGGTCTACAGAACAACAGCATAGAGGACATGCCCCATAGTGTAAATACTCCTGTGGTTCTTTGTGAAATACCATGCATATAGCATATCTATAGTGAATCATCTCAGAGGCTTACAGAACCGCAGCGCTAATTTAACTTCTCTAACGGAGAGGGATTTTGGGTGCACCACTCGTTCTTTTTTTAAAGAAAAAGAAAATAGTGTAAAAAAATTCTCAAAGAACCACATAAATGTTTCAACTAATTGTACTAAGCGGTGCGTGATTAAGCTGCGTTTAGAGTACTTTTTATTGGGCGCAATACCATATGTAGGTGAAATTATACCGACAGAAAAACAATCGCATTTTCTATAACATTTTCAAATATGAAATTCATATAATATCATTTACATTCATAACCTGTCAGAAAAGAACAGGTTGAAGTTCATTTGCTATTCGTTTTAGATGGTAAAAGTAGTTTAATGAAATTAATGAAACAGACCAACCTGCCCGTGCAGGAACAGCAACTAATCCACCACAAGATGTTATAAGATAAAAAGGCGGTCACTCTGATCCCGGGGTTGGGTGGCTTTTAGAGTCGAGGAATGGGGAGAGCTCGTGATAACCTCAAATTTGATTACTCTTTGGGGAAAAATCTTAGCATGAACAGCAGTTCTAGGTATGCAAGAAATCGCTTTCAGTGTTTGCAATTATGCATGACTGGTCACTTGTGCTTCCAAGCGTCAGCAGGATTTTGAAATTAATCTATTTTAAACAACATTTTTAAAAAACAAATACAAAGTTAAAAAAAAAAAAAAAAAAAACCACAAATTCATCTTCAGTTTTGAAAATTAATTACGTGTAGATTTGGCATATTTGTGCGGAGTTCCACGATCGGGTTGAGTAACAAAATGCCCGTGCTCTTTACAATAACTAACATACAATTGTATTATAGGTCGTGACCGTAGTTCTTTGGGAAGCGCGGAAATTGAATACAAATGAAGTTAAGCAAATAATTACGGATTTCCATTCTGCCACAAAGTGTTAGGTCAAAGACTTGCCAGCAACATTCTGGCATGATGTTGTTTGTTTCTTCCTTTTCGAAAAATGATAAAAAAATGGACAAAGTTAATTGAACACGCACATTAGAGCTCAAGATTTATTTGCGAATGAGGTAAGTATTTGCGCTTACGTCATTAAAAAGACTTCGTCTTATTAGGAGAGGTGGTAACACCAAGTCTTTCAACCGCGAGACAAGATAACAATGGTCCTGCACTTCAGATTGAAAAGAGAATTTAAAGTGTTTTCTACACCGCACACGGGGCCGGTAATTGAATATCTTAGCTCCATTGTTTGCTGGGTCTAACGTATTTATTGGTCACTGATATTGGGGGAAATAAATTGAATTGAAGTGACATTTATTCATTTCAAGAAAGTGCCAGTCTTATTGTGGCAACAGGACGTTATATGATTTTATAATTTATATGAATGACTTGGTTCCCCAAAGCACTCGCGGGACACCAAAACAACAGCATAGAAGGACATCTCCCATAGTCTATAAGTGTATCGAAATTTAATGTGTTTTTGTGTTTGGGTAAAACAATTTGGAGTGAATGATGAATGTAGTATCCCTTAATGAAGGTGGTATCATCAGAAAGCTTGTATTTGATCTCCAACACAAGTGCCAAAAATGATTCACCGTTAGTAAAGCCCCCCAAAACGTGTGGTAGGTGGCAAGGATGGGTGTTCCGACATCCTTTACAAAACATGGCCAGTTTAAATTGTCATTTTGGTTCAAGATTTAAAATATCGGATGTGTCATTTTTTGGAAAATACGATGAGGTGGAGTTCATATCAAAATTCAAATTAAAATATTCAAACCAAATTCCATAACAATTCACTTCATACACATATTTGAGTCTCGATCATAAAGTGTTCGGTTTATGTAACAGACGGCACTTAAACTCTTCGAACGAACGGGATCCATGAAAACAGAATCGGGCGAATGACCTCATTATCGAGCTACTACGCGGACTGTGAATCCATTCAAGTTAGAACAGGGACCTAAATAAAATCGAGGTTTTTGGGGTTTAGGGACACTCGAGCGAGCGAGTTGGGGGAGGGGGGGACATACTGCATGAAAAAACTACTGTAGCTGATCGATAGCGGTCGTGCGTGGCGGTATAGAAATAATACTTCATCACCGGTGACTAGTCATACTGCATAAATTATTAGCTATTAGGAGCTATCGAAATTGGTGGGGCTATTTCTATCGATATCGAAATTGCCTATGGCCATTGGCACGGTGTCTTCCGCGCGAGGGAATAACTGTTTTCGTTCATATTCAGCAAAACAGCAGGTCCGTGGGTTATATGTGATACCAAGTAATCATCATTAGATGTTTTATTTATTTATTTATTTTTAAACGGTCTAAGAACCAGAAAAAAAGCAGCTGATGTACTGGCTTACAATATATTCACAGAAAATTAGTATTTACAGCAATTGGCAATTAACATCAAACACAAGCAACAGATTGAAAACAAGAAGAAAGGAGACGGTGGAAACACTGTAATCTTTTTTTTACGAGACAATATAACCATACCCTGTGCAAATACCAGTTGAAAAAGAACCTGAGTGTTTTTTTTCTCACGCATCCATGCCGATGTTGAATATAATTAGCTCCATTGTTTGCTGCAGCTATGGGTATCCCATTGGTCACTGATATTGGGGGAATGAAATTGAAGTGAATTTTTGTTTATTCTCTCACATCATCGCTGCTTATCTCTTTTAAATAATTTAAAATTATTAATTTTATCATTATAGTATAAATTTAGTATGCATTTCCATTGGTGTTGCCGAGCCCCCTGATGGGGACTAACTGGTCTACAGAACAACAGCATAGAGGACATGCCCCATAGTGTAAATACTCCTGTGGTTCTTTGTGAAATACCATGCATATAGCATATCTATAGTGAATCATCTCAGAGGCTTACAGAACCGCAGCGCTAATTTAACTTCTCTAACGGAGAGGGATTTTGGGTGCACCACTCGTTCTTTTTTTAAAGAAAAAGAAAATAGTGTAAAAAAATTCTCAAAGAACCACATAAATGTTTCAACTAATTGTACTAAGCGGTGCGTGATTAAGCTGCGTTTAGAGTACTTTTTATTGGGCGCAATACCATATGTAGGTGAAATTATACCGACAGAAAAACAATCGCATTTTCTATAACATTTTCAAATATGAAATTCATATAATATCATTTACATTCATAACCTGTCAGAAAAGAACAGGTTGAAGTTCATTTGCTATTCGTTTTAGATGGTAAAAGTAGTTTAATGAAATTAATGAAACAGACCAACCTGCCCGTGCAGGAACAGCAACTAATCCACCACAAGATGTTATAAGATAAAAAGGCGGTCACTCTGATCCCGGGGTTGGGTGGCTTTTAGAGTCGAGGAATGGGGAGAGCTCGTGATAACCTCAAATTTGATTACTCTTTGGGGAAAAATCTTAGCATGAACAGCAGTTCTAGGTATGCAAGAAATCGCTTTCAGTGTTTGCAATTATGCATGACTGGTCACTTGTGCTTCCAAGCGTCAGCAGGATTTTGAAATTAATCTATTTTAAACAACATTTTTAAAAAACAAATACAAAGTTAAAAAAAAAAAAAAAAAAAACCACAAATTCATCTTCAGTTTTGAAAATTAATTACGTGTAGATTTGGCATATTTGTGCGGAGTTCCACGATCGGGTTGAGTAACAAAATGCCCGTGCTCTTTACAATAACTAACATACAATTGTATTATAGGTCGTGACCGTAGTTCTTTGGGAAGCGCGGAAATTGAATACAAATGAAGTTAAGCAAATAATTACGGATTTCCATTCTGCCACAAAGTGTTAGGTCAAAGACTTGCCAGCAACATTCTGGCATGATGTTGTTTGTTTCTTCCTTTTCGAAAAATGATAAAAAAATGGACAAAGTTAATTGAACACGCACATTAGAGCTCAAGATTTATTTGCGAATGAGGTAAGTATTTGCGCTTACGTCATTAAAAAAGACTTCGTCTTATTAGGAGAGGTGGTAACACCAAGTCTTTCAACCGCGAGACAAGATAACAATGGTCCTGCACTTCAGATTGAAAAGAGAATTTAAAGTGTTTTCTACACCGCACACGGGGCCGGTAATTGAATATCTTAGCTCCATTGTTTGCTGGGTCTAACGTATTTATTGGTCACTGATATTGGGGGAAATAAATTGAATTGAAGTGACATTTATTCATTTCAAGAAAGTGCCAGTCTTATTGTGGCAACAGGACGTTATATGATTTTATAATTTATATGAATGACTTGGTTCCCCAAAGCACTCGCGGGACACCAAAACAACAGCATAGAAGGACATCTCCCATAGTCTATAAGTGTATCGAAATTTAATGTGTTTTTGTGTTTGGGTAAAACAATTTGGAGTGAATGATGAATGTAGTATCCCTTAATGAAGGTGGTATCATCAGAAAGCTTGTATTTGATCTCCAACACAAGTGCCAAAAATGATTCACCGTTAGTAAAGCCCCCCAAAACGTGTGGTAGGTGGCAAGGATGGGTGTTCCGACATCCTTTACAAAACATGGCCAGTTTAAATTGTCATTTTGGTTCAAGATTTAAAATATCGGATGTGTCATTTTTTGGAAAATACGATGAGGTGGAGTTCATATCAAAATTCAAATTAAAATATTCAAACCAAATTCCATAACAATTCACTTCATACACATATTTGAGTCTCGATCATAAAGTGTTCGGTTTATGTAACAGACGGCACTTAAACTCTTCGAACGAACGGGATCCATGAAAACAGAATCGGGCGAATGACCTCATTATCGAGCTACTACGCGGACTGTGAATCCATTCAAGTTAGAACAGGGACCTAAATAAAATCGAGGTTTTTGGGGTTTAGGGACACTCGAGCGAGCGAGTTGGGGGAGGGGGGGACATACTGCATGAAAAAACTACTGTAGCTGATCGATAGCGGTCGTGCGTGGCGGTATAGAAATAATACTTCATCACCGGTGACTAGTCATACTGCATAAATTATTAGCTATTAGGAGCTATCGAAATTGGTGGGGCTATTTCTATCGATATCGAAATTGCCTATGGCCATTGGCACGGTGTCTTCCGCGCGAGGGAATAACTGTTTTCGTTCATATTCAGCAACAGCAGGTCCTGTGTATATTTTGATACCAAGTAATCATCATTAGATGTGTTTTATTTATTTATTTATTTATTAAACTGGTATAAGAACCAGAAAAAACAGCAGCGATAGTACGGGCTTACAATATATCACAGAAAAATTAGTATTTTACAGGCAATTGCAATTAACAACATCAACACAGCAACATATATAAAAATCAGGCAATTAGCAGGCAAACAGACAAAACTATTTTTAAAAAGCCCACATTCAAAAACTACTGCTGATGTTTCTTAGCAGAATTAAGAGGGGGATTCCTCCTCCATCGTTAGACGTTTAATTAAAAGGTAAAAATTGTAGTAACAACATATTGGTCATTTCCGACTTTTTAAGACTGTGGCAGTACCAGACCTCTTTTCGGGGGGGGCAAAGTGATTTTTTTTTTAAGGGGGGCAAAATGAACATTCTGGGGGGGAGTAATCAAATATTTGAGATTTCTAACCAATTTTTGCCAAAAATTCTGATTTTTCACCAAATCGCCGAATTTTGGCCAAAAATCCTCATTTTTTCTTTCTGCCATGTGGGGGGGCAAACTAGGGAGGCAAGAAAAATTGGGGGGGGGGCAAAATCCCCTCAACCCCCCCCCCCCCCCCCCCCCCCCCCCCCCCGTGGCGTCGCCACGGCTTTTAGTACTTTTAGTTGGCGCCAGTTTTGAGCTATAAATCATCTGTAGCGATAGTACTGATGCCAACGAATAGTGGCGATATTTAAATGTCTTTGGCCTGGCGAATAACTGTTTCTAAACATATATGTTACTATAATACTATATTTATGGTATGTATGGGGTTTATTTACATTGAGAAAATTTCCCTTTTTTCCTCAAGGAGACAAAGTTGTCGAAAGCTGGGATGAAACTAACTGTCCTTCGGGATCGATCTCAGAGATTACAGTGATACTCAAGTATTAAAAATGCTGTAGTCCGTGATGATGTCAACGTTTTAGACCAAGAGACTATACTAATCTACAGGTGGTCCTTTACTGAACCGATTAATCTTCTAACTATATTCTTTTCATCATTGACCAAAGTTATACACATTACTACCCGGCAGATTATAAGATAAGTGATCAGGCTAGTGGGGTTTCTCCCTCTTGTCGGGAGTGTATCAAAACAAGGTACTGTGGACAATATATACTTCACATTAGAGGCGCTAGAGACAGATGCAACACAAAACGATACCCATGAACACTTGTACATTATAAAGAAGTTCACAAAATAAAAATGTAATTCCATGGGGGACAAAATTATGCGATTTGAAGCAGTGAATGGGATATTAGCCACGAAGTTGAAAATTTCATTTCAACTACTAGTTTATCCAAGTATGAATATTTATTAATCTTTCTCTGGAGATGTCCAACGACCACAAGTGTGAAAATAACCCGTGTGCGCTGGCCGGATTTGAACCTGTGACCCTCCGTAGCACTAGCATGGGAGCTATCAAGACTGGGTTGGTAGAGGGACCAATAATTCATAAGTGTTAAGTCCAGAAGGTGTCCATCGCTTTCCCTATCGGATAGCATCAAACGGTTATTTACATATACACTTAATTTGTTTGAACCTTGAACTATTTAGTTCTCCAGGTAGGACAAATACGTATTTATTAATCTTTCCTGGAGATAGCCAGCGAACACATGTTGAAAAACCCGTGTGTCGCTTGGCCGGATTCGAACGGCGACGTCCGTTTTACTATAGTAGATTCAACGCATCGTGTCACTTCTAGTACTTTACCGAAGGTACGGGCAGTGAAATGAGGGCATGTGCAGTGAATTTACTCGAGATTAAAATTCCACTACGACAACGTCTAGTATCGATGTTTGCGGCTCCCTCGTACGGTACTCATTCACTAGGCTTCTTTTCAGTTAGCTGCTGCGCCTCAAAAGAAGCCGATTGTATATACCGTACTTACGGGACCGCAACATCGCTAATGAAAATGTAGTGTCGATATCAGTAGCAGGGTGACTGTAGTTTAATAGTGTGCGTTCCGGATAAAATTGTGAATTTTTGCACACCAGTACTTAAGGCATGATAATCCATAAACTTGATGGAAGCACTTCCAACCCCCCTTAATGGCCCCCAGCCTGGGTTTCAAGTTATCAGGGGTCCACAAATTTATCAATGTCTGAATGTGTAAAAAGCACACCATGGTATTTTGTCTGGTTACAATGATTCCCAAAAGGTATAGTTTACAATACACTATCTTCTAATGTATGGCTTCTAGTTCCAGAGTTTATTGGGTAAACTGTAAAAATGGTGAACATTTTAGACGACTGCTTACATTAAAGCACGTAAGGCAAATCCGCATACTACGCAACAAGTGTAAGTTTAACAACCTGTCAGCCTAAATGCCGGAAACCTATTCTGGGATTGAGGGTTTCCCAATTTTTAAAAAAAAAAAAATCTTTGTTTTCCTTGTTCTATATCGTCCCTCGTGTGCTAAATACATAAAATATAGAAATCTAAACTAGATTATAATATTTTTTCAGGGTCAACATACTTTAATAATGGGAAGGCAGGCTGATCTTGCCGACGTAATAGAGTACGCAGACTTCATCAGCTCTGGAGATAGCACCTGCCGGGGGATCCAGCATACAGATGATACCCGCAGTCGAGGATCTGTCGAGAACTCCTGTATGGAATAATAGCAAAAATGATTCGCTAATCATTCGAATTGTCACAGGTATGGTTAAAGCAATATTAGCACATTTTTGTTAAAGAGGCGCCCCAATTTTTTCAAAAAAAATTAGATTTTTACACGGTTTGCCATTTGTACTGACTATAACTATACCTGTGAATGGTTAAGCTCGAAAAGGTCTGTGTGTCAACACCGAAGGACTTTTGTAATTAGAAATCATTTATTATCGGGGATCCCGATAATAATTCACGGTCTGCTGGAACTGCCTTCCAATGTGAAATTAGTTCCGGAAATAGCGACATGTCACGTGTCTAACGCTCACCATTAGTTTGTTTAATCGTTCAGGCAAGTCAAGTTAGAGGTTATCCTTCTCGAGGCACTATTTCATCATTGACGGACATAAACGGTGCAATTTCCAGCTCTGCCGTTTAGTACAATCTAGGATCCAATTCTAACTACAAATCCTTATTATTATAAATAAAGCATTTCTTAGCATTCTCGTTCGCGTATCGTTTTCTAACATTACCAACGTAACTGTGCAATATCACTTTGAAATTGGGGTCGCTCGTCAAAAAAGTGCCAATATGTGCTTTAAGTGCTAATTGTTTTGGTCTCATTCCTCTCTTCCTTCTAAGCATGCCCACTATACTCTTCAACCTGCAAGATACAAATCAATCAATAACTCCCCACACAAGCTCACAAGAGAATACCTGGTATGTTTAACTTATCCGACCAGTATTTTGTGATGCGTGTAGAGATTTGTTTTGTTCGTACAATCACGCGCGTGTCTTAATTGCGCGCATGGATTTAGACTGCGCCTAGCGCGGTTTGGTATTAAGG
Source organism: Ophioderma brevispina (assembly GCA_023653785.1). Taxonomy (NCBI): domain Eukaryota; kingdom Metazoa; phylum Echinodermata; class Ophiuroidea; order Amphilepidida; family Ophiodermatidae; genus Ophioderma; species Ophioderma brevispina. The sequence goes on from JAMKCH010044567.1 coordinate 12,518, forward strand.
CGCGGTAATGCTGCACAGCGCATTGATCAATTTACTTGATCTTCTGGACGCCATAAACCAACCCCCCAGCCGCGTGTAATGGCTGTAAGCCTGCTACACTAACACGGGGATCGTCTGCTCATGTCATCCACTAAGGGTTATTTAGCCGGCTGACTATGTTTTCAGTTTGTAGACTTAGACCCATCTTTTCACATTAATGCGGTGACAATTGAATATTAATGATTAACGCACATATACAGAATGTTGAATCTTAAAGGAATTTTATTATGGGAATAACATCCAATTTTGGAAAAATAAAGATTTGATTACTCACGGCATTGATTGGTTTTATTATTTTGCTTCGGGGGGACCCATTCCGGTAAAAATGACTACGTATCCCTACTTGGAAAAAAACAAAACCGATTAATCGTTCATCCGTACGTCAGGTTTTTGAATCTGTAGGGAAAAGGTAATTTTGTACTGTTAGACATAATATCCGGTGTCTTTTGGAAAAAATAATAGCACTATGGGCAGAGGGTCATATGTACAGACCATTGATTTAACATAGTCGGGAATTTCTATATACGGGTCGCCCACGAAGACCCGCTAATGTCTATCCTGACACGTGACCTTACCTGACACGGACAAACAAACTATTCATCTCTCGTTTACCGTTTATAACTACAAAACGGCAAAGCAACAAGCGCATTCCTGTTCTCTGTGGGTCACAACAGCGTCAATCGTATCAGAGCTTGAGACTAATACATGTGTTTCTGTACAGGTAGGTAAGGACACGATCTTCTGTAATTTGTTGAAACTGCTCGACAATGCATTTACTATGGCAGTCCTCAGTTCCCATGACATTACAACTCAATCTCTTAAAACCTTTTTGTTCAAAAGATCTTAGTAATATCATGATAAATTAAGAAAAAAAATATGAAGTTCACATCATCTGCTTTCTGTTAAATTACCTGTCTAACTCAAAACTCCAGAAACTCCCCTGCAAAAGTGTAATCTCTATCCAAACATTACCCTTGAACATACGCCCATGCAGAGCGATAGCTCTGTAGCCATGCCCCCCGATACACTCTAATATCAACAGCCCTATTTAGATTAATTATCACCAAAAAACCACCAAAACCATTTCACCTCCTGGGTTTAACAGAGTATAGTTGGGTTGCTGTATGGCCTGCATGTCGTTATTTACACACCGTCCATCATCTCTGTTTTGTTTCTCCCTCCACCCCCCCCCCTTCGTTTCTTGGTGCTATCATCTCCATTGTCTTTATTCCACACAATGCTGATCTTTTCCTCTTCAAATTATCAAACTCTCTCTCTCCCTATCCTTATCTACTTCTCTGGATCTCATCATTTCAACGTGGTCTTTCTTTAGTGTGCCGTCTGACCATCCCAATATCTTTATTTTCTTTTCTGTTTACTTGTATCAAATTTCTTTCTTGGCATGACAAACGGGCATCACGGGCCTACAACCTGGCTGGTCATACACCCCTTTGTAGACTTGCACTTTCATGCTACAATGGTATTGGGCGTACCTCATTTAACTCCTCCTACTTTCTTCTAATTAGTCCCATCCACTAGGAGTTAATGTCCGTTTATTTCTCCCCACACTTTGCAAATTGAATAAAGATTAACAAAAACTCAAGAAAAATTTCATCGAATTTTTGATAAAAAATTGTTTGAAGAGGCAGTATTAAATACGATCCAATTCCTGCAAATTTTACAATGCAATGATGGTGTCTTTGAACAAGAAAAAAATATTAGGCTTTTTCATTCGATCAAGAGTGGACCAGGGTAATAAAGGCAACAAAATACTTTTTTTTAAATTTGAATAATAAAAAAAATAAAATTTGTATCAAATAAGCAGGTTATCTCGATTCATCTGATATGTGACCCCGTACCATTCTTGTGGAGATGAAACATTCAATGAGGCGCAGGACTTCTGTTATCATGTTATTGTGAGGAATGTTAATGCTGCAATACACTATTGTGCGGTTTCCATACCTTACTGAATTGTATTTAGTGTCAGGTGAGTTATATGACCGTAGTGTCGTCCAAGGCGGGATAATCCGGTGGCGTGGCACGTGCATTTGAATCCTTTCAGTTTCCTCCCGACCTAATTGAATAGGTCCAAAACCCCTGGGGGATGAACGTATCAACGCGAAATCGACTATAAAGCATATGAAGACATGATAGAATCATCTTAAACACTGTTAAAATGTAATCAATTCATTGGCTGAGGGCCTTGGATAGATTTCGACAATTGAATCATAGGGTACGCCAGAAAACGCACCTGTACTCGCTCGGTTTGCTGTGCAAAATCCCACGGAGACCCATAGCGCCAGGCAGAAAAACTCCGTAACTATTTTTTTGACTCAGTCGATGCAGGGCATGGAGGCACGACTTCCCTTGAAACTTTTTCAAAACACACACAAACCGAGTCTACGTCCCTACTTTAGTCCTTGTTGTCTTATTTATGTCAAAGGCTAATCAGGCATTACCAGCAGTTACTAATTGTAACGTCTGGCGATTGGCGCCAGGATAGCGATTAACCTCCCTTTGAAGCTCGCAAGTCCTGGTTTTATGCTACTTGAGCAGGAAGGACATTTCATAGCCTACAAGAATGGAGAAATGATCTCTGTGGGAGGCCAAGTTCGACCTTGGGACTTTCACACGCAAGGTCATGAAACCTGCTGAGCGCCTAAAGCAAGGATCAACTGAAAGTATCTCCAGGTAGCAGCTGCCTGAGGAGATCTGGTGCTTGTTCCATAAAACCTGCGGTGGAAAAGATTGCAATTCCTGCTGCCCTGCGATGACCAAGTGGTTGGATGTGATAAGGGCGACTCACTCTCGGGGATCAATGAATGGAAATGGTCCATCTCGGATTGCATCTAGTTGGAATAGTGAGTGGTGTTGCTCCACACCGTGTTGATCTTTGCATATTCCCATGTTTGGATCGCCCATGTATTTATAGATGAGATCTGTCCTCTTTTGACTTTATGAAGGTCATAGGGTGTGACATCGTCCTCGTAGAGGATTGGCTGGATTCAGATTCTTCTTGTGATGTCGGCAATGAATATAATAAAAAGAAGAGGGCCGAGGATTGAGCCTTGTGGTACCCGGAATTGATCACTTCATAGCTGGATACCCTCCCCCGTTTTGGATGACCTGAGTGAGCGGTCACTCAGATAGTCCTTCAGCCACTTCAATAACTTATCTGAGAATCCCAAGCAGAAAGCGTGCCAGTAGACCAGGATGCCACACTCTGTCAAATGCTTGGTCTGATATCAAGACATTAAATTCTAGCTCCTCTTTTTAATTAATAGAGCAAATTGCCGGGCCAGCAAAAATAACACGAAAGAAATCTCTAATACGTAATTCACGAATTAAGTTTTAGTTGACATTATTACTGAATCATCCGGACTCGCTTACTGGGGGAACATGCTGAATAAGACAACGCAGTTACGCATGTATGCATGTACGAAGACTCCCAAAAATTCAAGCCAGTTATGAAGCCTGACTTTCCGCAATTCATGCGAGAATTCCAGAAGTCCCCCGAACTTCCATGACAACACGCCCCAGCAAACCGCTGTTTGCTGCAATCCGCCCTCATAACGATGAAAATAGCATACGTGTAAAACAATTAAGTGTAGGCCTACTTTGTAATTTCGTGTTTTTTTTTTTCTGTTAAAGCAAAATTCCTCTTTATCATTGTGTTTTGGGGTGTAACATGTTTTGGGAAAAAATTCTTGGAATTTTTTTTAAAGTTTTTTAGGGATGTGAATCCCAGATGGCCGCCAATACATAAATTCCCTTATAAGTAGTTATTCTGAACGCACTATGAGGTCCAATTGACGACCATACCCATATTTTCGATACCAAAGAGTTCAAAACAGGCTAAATTCAATACAATGTATGGCAGATGGTCAGCTTTTAAACAATCCAGATGGCGGTCTAACAATGGCCCCCAAAAAGCTCTTATATATAAACGCTGCATTAACACAATCAGATGAATATGATTCAAATTTCATGGTGTATATCTTGTGGTGCTAGGAACCCCCATCTGACATTTTCTTTTTGTTAGACATACTTCACATCCAAGATGGCGAAGCGCTATCTACATAACTGGTAATTTAAGACCAACTACTCTAAATTCTTAAACATTTGGGGTAGAAAACATTACATTTAATCGCAGACAGAAGAAATAAGTTCCAAACATATCTGTGTTGCCTAACACGCTTTTAAAATCCAAGATGGCGGCCACCGTAAGCGCTGATAATAGTAAACTGTGTATTTTTTTCCCATAGACCATGTCATACAATATTTTTTGATAACACTTAAAACACCTAGATATATACTTTGGACCAAAGAACTCTTCATATTACATTTATTGGTTAGAAAACAACAAATCCACAAATGGTGGCTAATATAATCCCTCTGTAAGCACTTTCAATTGCTTATCTGGTGATTTTTCATACCCCTATTTACTTCTTATGTTATACACATTGGGCAAATTGAATAAAAATAATAAATTTTTAAATTTTATAAAAAAAATTACAAATAAATTATCATTTTGGTCACTTGAAAACTACCATTTGCTTTTTTTACATTTTCATAATCCAAGTGTCAAATAACAATTGCGTAGAAGCACTCTTAGATCTATCAATAGCCCAACTGAATTCCTTCATATACCTACGTATACTATGTTATATGCATTCAGAAATTTGAATGAAATATAAAGAAGCAACTACACATGAGCTCTTGTCTATTACTTTCGTTTTTAGAGACCCTTCAATCCCAAGATGGCGGCTAATAAATGACCCTTGTAAGTCACTATCAAAGAGCCAAAACTTTTGGGCTATTTTTATAATATATACCTACATAATGTTATACCCTGAAAAGTTTAATGAAATACAAATGAAACGTAAGAACTTACTCTAAATCATGTATATTTTTTCATACAGCCATGGTGATCCATGTTATAGTAATATGGGTTTCCCAGTTAAATTTCGCACTTGTGTAATTGATTTAAAATCGGCAAGAACCGCAAAACGTTTTACTTTTCAGTAACTGATGTTCATTTTTGTTTCAGTTGTATTTCAGTGTGGTGGTCGTTGATATTCGTCAATTCGTTGGGATATTCGTCCCGCGGTGTCGATGACTACTAAATATAAAAGCAATTTAAGTCTTTTTATAATTGATTGTTAGAAACCAATTGTCTTTCATATTCGTCGGTTAATCATTAAATGAAAGAAGTGTTTATTTCAGGATTAGTTTTTCACCTTATAGGCCAATTAACATGCATGTAAAAAAGCAGCCCTTACGTCTAAAAAAGGTGCGGGTGGTGGGGTTGCCAACATGCTGCTATTTGAATAAATTTGTTATCTATGTGGTGTCATAAAGGGTGGATTCTGCCCTTGATTTAATGGGTTAAGACCAATGAGTCCAAAATCCATAAAAGTTAAAAAGTTGCAACAAAGATAAACATACATATTTTTTTTTCAGAAAAGGAAAAAAATCATTTTGTTTATAAAAAATTTTTTAAAGACTTTTCTTGTTTTGTTGTTGTTTTTATGTTGCATAATCTACTTATTTGCTTGCTTTTTGCAGGCGAAAAGACTAAAAAAGATAAGGCAAAAATTAGCCCACGTTTTTAAATACAATGGAGGCAAAACATTCATAACCATCCCTAAAGACCATATTTAATGTTACTAAAATATGCCTACACACACGTGACTAAATTGAAAGAGACTATAATAATATCAATGAAAAATTACGATTTACTTTTTTAATTCGCCGGTCTGTGATAGTGACTGACGAATTGCGAAGAGCAATTTGACGCAAAATCAATGACACACGTTGAAATACAATTACACAAAAATGAATATCAGTTTTACCGAAAAATTAAATTGTTTTCGGTTCTCTCGCGATTCGCATTTTTAGGACGAATTCCAATTGTTACTTTATTTTAAATTAAAATCAATTAAACAAGTGTGACAGTACTGGGAAAACTATAGTATTGTAATCAAAACATAAATACACATCTGTTTCTTTTGAACACAAGGAACTCATATTATTTTTGCTTTGGTAACCCAATTCAAATCGAAGATGGCGGCTAATATGGCCATTGTAATCACCCATAGCTAACCTTGTGATTTTTCATGATATCCATATTTATGATGATATAGGAAATTTAATAAACGCTAAATGAAGCAACTCTATATCCCTAAATCCCCCAAATGCCATTTTTTCACTTCACAGAAAAATTGGAGTCGAACCCTTTTGCCTTGTTTAGGGTGAATTGCGCCTAGATCTACACGACAAACTGCGCTACCACCTCCCTTTCTTGCGGTGATCGTCATGTTTAGTCATTTTCCTCTAGGGACGTGCAGGTAATAATATATCTTTTCTATTATTATAAACTTTTTTAATAACATGCTTCAACTCAAAATGGGTTGCAAAAATGCGACTACGTAAAACTAATCAATATACCAATACAATGTGTTATAACGCATGCATCAGAAATTTAATGAAAATACATGAAGCAACTATACGTACTTTTAAACATAAACCATATCTAGGGACCTTTTAAATTGTTAACATCCTTCAAACCCAAATGAGGCAATTTTTCATACATACCTACTATATGTTGTACACATTAGTTTAGAAGCAACTAGATACATACTTTTGAACACATGAAACCCCCCTATCAAGTAAGGTTTTAATTTAACATGCCTATAAATCAAATGGTCACTAATATGGCCATTGTACTATCAATAGCCCACACTGATTTTTTTTTCCTTAACATGACTATAAGAATCACCTAGATAAACACTTTTGGACACAAACTCAATTTTATCCTTTAGGTTTTGTTAAATATGATTGAAAAACACTCCACTAATAGTAATGGTAATTTATTTGAAGCCTTTTACATTTAACAAATTAGTAAGTATATTCGTGTCTGTATATACAAATTAAAATAAGTGGAGTCTTATTCACGTTTTTTTTCAAATCAAAATTTCCAATGTTCGCACGCATCGTATATAATTATCAAAAATTAATTCTTATTAGCGGGTATCTAGCTTGTTTATTCATAGTGTAAAAAATTACTGGTGAACCAGTTTCGTGTGTCCAATAGTGTATCTACAGTTGCTTCATTTGTATTTATATTCAAATTTCCGAATGCGTATACCATAAGGTAGGTATGAAAAAATCGAAATTTTTTTGCTAGTGCGGTTGTAGCACAAATTAGCTGCCATCTTAATTTGAAAGTATATGTTTTTTAACAGAAATGGTAAATATGATTTCCTTTGGGCCAAAGGATGCATCGAAGTGTTTATTTTGTTAATAAAAATATGATGATGACATGGATCTATGTGAAAAATCATTTAGATTTACTATTATCAGTAAACTTACGGTGGCCGCCATCTTGGATTCAAAGAATCTTAGGCAAACAAAATAGTGGGAATTTGTTTTCTTCTGTCTTCAAATTTAAATACAATGTTTTACTTTACTACTACTGGCCCCACAAGTTTAATAATTCCAGGTAGTTATTGTTCTTAAATTACCAGGTTTTAGCTGTTAATAGCGCTTTTCGGCGGCCCTATTGGCCGCCATCTTGGCTTTTGAATGTGTTAACGCAACCCCATGTCAGATGTGGGTTCATAGTACCACAAGATATACATACGCCCCATGAATCTGAATCCTATATTTTCATATTGATTAGTAAATTGCTGCTAGCGTATAATCATAACATAGCTTTTTGGCGGCCATTTTGGACGCCATCTTGGATACCAGGTACACGTAAGTTTTTAATGTGACGGCCATATTGATTTCTAGCTGTTTTTGAACTCTGTGGTATTGAAAATGTGGGTATTGCCGTCAAATTTGGACCTCATATTGCGTTCAGCATACCAATTATAATGTTTGTGTATTATGGCCGGCCATCTGGGATTTGACAACCTAAAAACGATTTGAAAAAAATTCAAAGATATTTTTTTCCAGAGACGTTACAACCAAAAAACCCCAAAGATAAAGAAATCAAGTGGAATTTTTGCTTTTAACAGAAAAAAAACACGACGGCTGTATTCTATGACCTACCAGCCTACCCTAAATTCCGTTCACACACCCGTCATGACTTAAATGCACAATAACAGTAAACGACATTACACAGTACACGTAGCTCCATTACGCTTTACCAACGTCGCCATATTTACGTAAAATTCATGTATCCAGGCTCTTCGAATCCATCATCTATACTCGTCTCCGCATTACTGTGTCCCCCCCGTTCAGCTCTCTGATCTTAAATTGTAATCCGCGCCATTTTCACTCTGCGTTCGTTCACATCCTCTCTCCCGCTTTGTTTTGAACGGTTTGCCATTGGCAATGGGTGTCATGCCCTATGTTCCGCAAATACTAAGACTCGACTACGCAAAGCCGTGAGAAACAAAGGTAAAGCTAATTTTTGACTACCATCTTAGGCTCACGAATAATTAAATTAAATATTGTAATTATCTGAAATACTTATTAAGGGGGTTTCTATATTTCGTAGTTGGGTAATTTAAAAGTATTACAACCAATTTTTAAGCACATATAATGTTTTTATTATATGATCACATATTTACACGTTTTCAAAATCATTTATTAAAACATTAAAACGTGCATCTTTGAAAACCAACGAGCGAAACAAATATAAACTCACTGAACCTAATGATTTTAGTTTGTATCGCTCATACTTTTATAACCCAGCTGTGAAATAAGTGGAATTAACCCAAGCCTTAAATCTGATATTAAACAATTATTTTTCTCAAAGTATCATGGAAGGAAGTGGCCGTTTTGGCAATAAGCTTCCCTGGGTATATTATACACAGCCACTTTTTCCATGCTTCAAGTTCTTCAATCACCTATTTTCAACATGAGACATAAATCCGCCCGTCTTTCTCTTTTCTGATCATTTGTGTCATTATTTCAATATAGATGTGAAACCTTATAAATGCATTGGACAACCTTTATGTCAACGATGAAAAACCCAGCTGACACAGCAAGCTTCCCATCTCTTATTTTTCCTACCACTGGATGGTGGACAATGCCTACAACCGAGATATTCTTATCGCTAACTGGACGTACGTATAATGTAAATCTTGTAAGGAGAAGTGGGTTGTGACCACGATGCAGTATTGTGGTGCACACGGAGTCTCAGACTGGTTTTCAAATCGTGGGCAACATACTGAATGGGGTATGCAATCCTCGTAATGGACAAATTGTTTTTTTTATTTTATAATTTTATTGACACTGAACGTTGGATGTAAATTTATTACGTTTTTACCCTTGCCCTCCTAAGATGTCGGTGTCAATCGTTTGCCCAACCTCAACCGTATTTTTTCAGGTTTTTGCAAGATACCTAATATGTGGTCAACCATTTGAAAATAGTGCAATTCACTATGTCCAGAATTTAGAAGTCAAATCCGAGGGAGGGAGGGGAGGAGGAGGGATGTGATTGAGTTTCGGGCTGGGCTTGATTTCGGGGGAATGGATTGAGGGCTGGAGTGGAGGTCTTTTAGGTCGGTTCTTTCGGGATTGACGTGCTTAAGTTGTTTCTTCTTTTTCTTTCTTTGCGTTTATTCTTCTTTCACCCCCGCACCCCGCTTTTGTCTTCCCTCTTATTCTTTATTATTGACTACAACTAATTTTAATAGCGCTCTGTTGTTATCAAAATGGTTTTCAAGAACCAGCAACCTGTAACACATGAATCTCTGGTTTTTTTAATAGAATACTTAAAAAATAACCAAAAACAAAATCCTTACCAACCCACCATACTATTCCACTTGTACCAATAAGCGACGCTCCGATCCAGTCCCACCAAGAGCAACCACACATCCAACACCCCCCCCTATTTTCCCACGCCTCACCGCCCACAACTCCCCAAACCCCACCGCCCCCCCCAGCTGCGCTCGGCTCCACCTCGTGCCCCCCCCGCCCCACCCGTGGCCCCCCCACCCCCCCCCCCTCAGCCACCGCGCCCCAAGCCCTCCCAGCAATGCACGCTCCCCCCTGTTTTTCACCGACCAAGGGCAGATCCGAAGAGACGGACACGCGCACTTGTTGGCCCCGTTTTCTGAGAATCCAAAAGGGAGAACCTGATTAATCAAACTGTCTACCGATATTTTATCCTTTAGAATTCACGTAAATACAATCCACGAACTACTGTAAAAAATAATCATCTTTAGATCACGTAATACAATCCACACTTAAACATCCACACTAAACCTAGGACTGCTGTTTCCTTCGGCCCAAACGAGAATTTCAATTTCCAGTTTCTCAAGTTTTCGCCGTCGGCGCGGAAGGACATGCGACGGGCGGGGTGGGGGGGTGGTGTTCTCCGTTCTTTTTTTCAGGTGCGTTCCTGCTTTCAGTTATTGTTTTTTTATTTGTTATAAAAGTTTAAGATTCTGTAATTCGCTATGTTTGATGGGTTAGACAACGATGGTTTTAGTGGAATGGTGAGGTTTATGTGGAAGTATCGCGCAATTAAGGGCTTTGGTGTTTATTTAAGTGATGTTTTAGTGGTAGAGGTATGGGGAGTGTGAGCCGGGTGATGTGTTATTTTGCGAATGTTTGGGGGACCGATGTTGATACTTATGGGCCGCTAGACTGGGGGGGGCTTTGAAGTGGAGTGTGTGAAGAGTAGACAAATTTTTAGTCGTGATGGGAGTGAGATATTTGGAGGATATATTAGTTGGGCGTGAAGCGTGGTGATTTTATAAGCAATAAGTGTGGATAGGTATTTTGGTTAGTATCTGGGCGAAGAGTCCTAAAACGAAGAACTAAAAAAGCAACTCCAATCGCATTGTTATGTAGGTGTAGTATTCAAAAAACTTGCTCCGAGGGCATAGTGATTTAGGAGTCTTCTTGTGGAGTAGTCCCGATCATTATTAATGTAGAGGGGTAGAATACATTATGGAGTGTTAATAGTATGACAAACACAGGAAGTACGGGAGTTTGAATAGGAGGAGGATGAGTATGTGGAGGATAGTAGTATATAAGGGTTAGAAAAATGGTAAAGGAATGGAGTAGGTTTGAGCTATATCAACAGGATTTTTTAGGACTTGCCTGTTTAAAAGTTGGTGTATAGCTGGTGTTGTATGTGAAAGTTATATGCAAGGGAACTGTAGGTAAAGTTAAAATAAGGGGGTAGGTTTATGAATGGTTGATAGACTAAGTGTGTGTTTAATGTTACGAATGTTTGTTTGAACGATGGTAGGTCGTTGGTAGGTCGTTCGTTTGTAAGAAATTGTGATTGTGACTCGGTGATTATGTAGAAGAGACGAAGGCAGATGGTGGGTGGAGCAGCTTTTTTGGTTTAGAGTAGTTGGAGAAAAAATAAAAATATGTTATTGAATTTGGGGAGTGTATTGGTAGAACGGATGCAACGAGATACATTCTAACAAATAAGTAGTGTGGACTTTAGTGTAGAGTGGGGTGGGAATAGCAAGGTAGCGTTTAGTATTTTTATAAGCTTAGAGTGCACAGGAGGCACCTGGGAGGCGCTAGATGGGATCGGAAACAGGTGTGGGGGGAGTGCGAGTTGTAAGTTTGATTTTTTGTTGATAGGGGAGGGGCTGTAAAAGGGAAGACGTGGGATAGGATGGCCGACTGGAATAGGTTTGCAGAAGGAAAGTTTTGAAAATTTTGAGGTTTACTATACGGTTTAAGGTGTAGGGTTTTTATGATGTTGACGACTTAAATTCATTTAGGATTTCTTTTATCCAACTCGGTGTTTTAAGAGTCTGACTTAATGGCAATTCGTTGACAGAAGACAAATGCAAAAACTAGAAGTCCTTTTTGTGAGAGACAAGGCCAAATCGCCTCAAAAATAGGGTTTTCAAATGTTGCAAATTTGCTTAAATTTTCCAAAACCAAAGATATCTTTGGGTGATTTTTTTTTTTTACAAAACTAAACTAGGAGAGTTTTGGTTACAATTTGAAATTTTTGTTTATTTTTAGCACAACTCTTTCTTTTTTTTCTTTTACCGTTCCTTATTCTGTTGTTTTTTCCCTCTTCTTCTTTTTTTTACCCCCCCTTCTGTTCCCCATTTTTTCGTGTACCCGCCCCCCTTATCTATCTGCGCCTCCTGCTGAGCGGGCGACGGCGGACCCCGCGAGAATTGAAGACACATTCAAAGAACCGGCACCCCTGCATCCACGCTTTTGATTGTCGCCATTCTTTTGCTATCGACGTACCGCCCCCTCCTCACACCTCCTGCCTCGCCACGGCCCCCCGAGGGTACAAGAGATAGACTTGTCCTTTTGGGGAGGCGGTGGAAGAAAAAAAAACAATCTTCCTTTTTTTAAACGAAGAAATCAGCGAAAGTGATCTAGTTATCATCTCAGTTGATGACACAATTGTCGGTGCTTCCTGGTGAACGATTTGTTGGAAAGGTAAAATACCCTGAACGTGGTCATTGAATTGATTAACTTTATTTACTTTGCGTGCATGAAATTGGTATTTCAGAGATTAAAAAAACAGAAATCAAAATGTGTACTGTTTTAATTCCAGCTCCTTTAACACATGCGATCCTATAAAGTTATACTTGAGGACCACCTCTATTGGACTACAATCGACATAAGTTGATAATAACAGTTGAAGAGGTCTTTAAATTGTCCATGTTTTGTTGTTGTCCTCCCCACTTAATCAACCTAACTCGAATTTCAATTGATTAAAACGGTACTTTAATGCATTTGTATTTAAGGTGCCCACAACGGCATAAAAGTATTAACTGATAATGAAATCGACCCTAAAAAAAATCATTCCACAAATTTTGAAAACAATTTGGGGGTTAACATTCCGTTAAAAACAGTAAAACAGCAAGAGTGGTTGCAGTCGGTGGCAATTCTAATCAATGTTGTTGACATCCCTCCAGAATTTACAGTTGTATCTACCATGTTTGGTGCCAATCAAAATCACTGAGACCCGGGGATTTCCGACATTGTCCTTCAGGTTGTTTAAGATATTGATCTGACAAGTGAAAAATGGAATTAGAGCCGTGATAATTTAGCACATATACAATATCAATGGTCTGTAAGCTGATGATGCTGCTTTCAGCTTTGATAAAATGGCAGAATGTCAGCAATCCTTTGTTGAGAAGCGGAAGGCTTACGAGGAAAATAATGTTTATAATTCCTTTTCCTTTTTTAACAAAAAATAATAAAACACCGCCCAAATTATATGTTAAATTTGTGGGGGAGTGATTCCAGTTTATGGTCCCATTCATTATGTCTGAATATTTTGGTTTGCCATTGTTGTTCCCTTTAATCTTCAACAAAACGGTTTACCAAATATCTTAAAGTTAGTAAAAACGATTGACATTTATTTGAATCCAAATTTGATTGAGTATCAATGAACATAAGTGAATATCGCGTTATCATAAATTATGGAGTTGGTTGCTTCTAAAGTTAATTGTGGTTTCGTTTTCATAACACCATCATTGAAAAGCTTTATTTTGGGTTCACAAACTAAAAACAATTCCATCGTAAACCTACATTCTGTTTTTAAAATTTCGCTGACATTTGCAGTTTCAATTTGACAGCACAGTTGGGTGTCACTGTAGAACCAATACGTATATTTGGGGCATACTTTATTTAATATCCATAACTTGTGTCTTCTAGTTTTTACATGCATAAATAATATAATCCCGGGGCAAAGAAAAAATCAAAGTTTATGATCCAGCCAGAGGTTGTAAATGCCTGGGGTGCTTTCACTGATTCTGCAAGGTTCTTTATTGTGCATTTTTGCCCCAACATTTGGGCAAACGAAGAGATGTTTCATTGTCTTGTGGGGTTTTCACATAACAGGTAGTTGTCCCTGAATCTGCTCTTTTCCGTTACACCCCACTTCCCTGCTGCAATGAAAAACTGCCTGCTTCTGGTTCCCCCTCGTTGAAACCAGCATTCAGCCCTGAGGAGTCGAACGTGCAGTGGAAAGATGAAAATCACCAGGTTTATACCCAATGATGTGTTACTGTCCGTACTTGGGTGATAGCAAGTCTTATCTTTTCCCCACAAGTCCTATTTCCTCTTACCCCAACTCCTTCATCCTCTTTGTTTTCCACAAACGTAGTAGGATTTTGCTTAAGAAACTCGGGGGTGCTCCCTCTGGAATCAAAGGCGGTTAACAACAGCGTTCTCTGTCCGGGTGCCTATCACATTACGATAACCTTGGCAGTTTACGCTCTTGCATCAAATGTGCTCGCTACAGTACGACGGATGTCTGGTGGAGCACTTCCTGCTGGTATATTTAAGTTGTCCATGGAGTTGGGCGAAGACATCCTGTGATCAGCCGGCAGGAGGCATTTAAAGCTGGATTCAAAGCTTCTTTGGCAATGGGTTTGATCTTTCCCCTACAGGGCAAGCATACTCTACACCTATGAGGTTATGTGGTAGCTTCCCCATCTTTTTTTTCCAGTGCATTTGTTCAAGACGTTATTTCGTGAACATAGTTTACTCTGTCGCTTCGTCTTCTTGACGTGGGTCTAAAGCGAGAGTGCGTTCACAGTAACTCCTAGATAGGATTATCACAGTGCTCAAGGGGCATTTAGACCAGGTTACTTTAACTTGACGTTTGGCTTCACGGTTGCGTAGATGGACGCTCACACTGTTGTCTTGGGTGTATTTGCACGGTATGTTGTTCCTCAATAAAAGGGTGAGTTTCACAGCCCCAGCTTTGGAGAGTCTCTCTTTCTCTTCGACACTGCGAGAATATCGTCTGCATGATAAAACGACTGTTCTTGCACTACTCTAGGTTGATAAGTGGTATAAGATGTTGACAGGAGAGTGCGAGCACGCTCCTTTGCTGTAGTCCATTTCTGCAGCCTATATACGGCCCTAGCTGAACAAAGAACCACATCCTGTTGCAACAATCCTTTGATTAGACATCCGAGTCGGATGTCCTTGGTTGAGTTCCAAAATCTTATGAGTGATCATTTGTGATTAACAGAGTCATAGGCTGCTGATAGATCGATGAACACGACTCCGGTTACAAACCCTTCTCGAAACCTTCCTCGATGTGTTGATTTTAGGTTGAGCTCTTAACGTGTTGTTGATTTGCCTGGCCTAAACGTGTTATGTCTGGTAGGAGACCGTTCAAAGAGCTTGGATCTGGCAGGAGACCGTTCCAAAGAGCTTGTATGGATGAGGAGTGACCTTGGTCTATTTTTTTTTTTTCTTTGTATTATTATCTATATTTTGATTTTGTATTTGAATAATGGCGGGCTAAAATAATCAAGATATTGATCAATTATATTATGAGCTTGGCTGGATATTCCACCCACAAATATTTGTTTCTAAATTTATTTCAAAACCATAAACTACACCTTTTATTTTGACATATAAAATTGGTAAATCCTCCAAAGATACATTCTTCAGAACATTCCTATAAAGAATGGTCATAATTAACCCCAAAAATTACAAAAATCCACAAGTGTCTAACAATCCTTATTTCCAATTGTACAGAAGTTCTTTTACAAGGAATAAGATTGTATAAGGACTTAAATGAAAATGGCCCATAATTTATTTTCAACTTCGATTTTTGAATTTAAAGTGAAAATATATCCCACTAATTTACCGAAATGTCATTTTTTTTCCCAAGATTTAATACAAATAGGGTTCTCAAAATCATTATTTAGTATTTGATAGATTCTTTCGTTTTAACTATAATATTTTTTAAACTTTACCTTTGTACTTAATTTGAACAGTGTGTTAGATGGTTTTCCTCTTGAGAGTCCACCTGTTTATTCTTGATGTTATTTCCAATTTTGAGGAATCGCGTTAATTACTTTATGGAGATAAAACACATTCATAGGGCTTTTACAATCTGTGCTAATGCGTTCAATTTCAAAAATCTACCTCTAGACAGTGATGTCTTTGAGATGATATACCACACCTTATCCACCTCTAAAAAATAAAATTTTACCCCTTGATATCGCAAATTCGTATTTCCTTCCTTTCCACTTCCCCTCACCCCAAAATATATGTTTTTCATAAATATCTGAATCGATTTTTCTTTTTTCTGTAACACACAAACCACGCTTTTAATTACATCTGTAAGAAAAGTGGCAATTTTCACTTCTATATCCTTTAAGTCTTGACTTCTACAGTCCAACTCAAGGTTTTGATATATTTTTCCAAGTTGCATATTACTATATCCCATAATCTCGATAGCCTTTTATTTTTCAAAGATCTATCTGATTTCAGATTAATCATTTCTAATCCTCCTTGGTCCATCGGCCTGTAAATTGTATCTCTTTTGACTTTCTCTCTTCCTAAGCTCCATAAAAAGGTATACATTTGTTGTTAACGTCTTGCTTCCATCTTCAGTACAGTTATACAACTGGCATATACATATTTGCGAGATTCCTAGTGTTTTGAGAATTGTAAGTTTGCCATAATATGTCAATTTTCTCGCTTTCCAGCAAGTCAAGAGAGAGGAGAGTGGGGGGAAGGGACTCCTTACTGCCCTATCCGTGGGGTCTTGGCTTCCCCTACTTCCCCCAGTCGCGTGAATTATTCCGCCTTCCACACTTGCCCTTTTTCCCCCTTCGTTCATTCTCCGCCCATTCTCGCCTCCTCCCGCGCCTTCTCTTCCTCCTCCATCCCTTCGGTCCCCGTCGCCTCTGGAGTTCGCGCCGCCCTCTTCTCCGCCCCCTCGTTTACGTGTCGTTGGCATCGTCTTTCCGCCGCGTTCTCTATTTTCCTTCCCTAGGCCTTCCTCATGCTCCCTGGTTCCCTTGTTCTTTTTTAATCTTGCCCCTTCTCTGGTCCCTCCCCCCGTCCTCCCCCCGGTCGGACCACCTTATTGTTCCTTGGCCTCCCACCCCCCGAACCCCCTCCCCCGCCAACTCCCTGTTCCCGCTTTTTCTTGTTCCCTTCTCCCCTCTCCCCTTCCTTACCTCGGTGCCTCGTCGAGTCTCCCCCCTTCCATCTCCCCTCTTCTCTTTCCTCCTCCTGAACTTTCTTTTCTCACCGCTCCGCGGCATCCTTTGTCTTTCCTCCTCCCCTGCCGCCCTCCGCCTTTTGTTTTGCCCGCTCCTAAGGGACTCCACTGTGCCGACCTCTTCCCCTTCCTTATTTCGACCCGCCTTCCCCTTTTTCCTTCACCTTGGTGGTCGTTTCACTTCCCGCTCGCACTGCCCCGCTTTTTTCCTTCCCCCGCTGGCCCTTCCCTCTTACCTCGTCCCCTTCTTTCCCCTCTCTTTCTCTGCCTCTCTCTTCCCTTCGTTTGTTTTCCCAATTAAGATGTTTCAGTGAGTTTTTTATCTTAACAAAATAATACCAAGGACATTTAACACGGGATTTCCGTCCACTTTATTTCGTGACATCAATCAGTCGGTTTGTTTTGCCTAAATATATTCCTCGCAATTTTCTTTATTCATAACAATCCCAGACGCCCAAGACTAAATTTATCTATTTCTTTCAAATTCTGTTACAGATCTCTTATCTTGACAAATATCGTGGTGTAATCTGCCATTTGTATATTTTCATTTGGAATTCCACATCCTGATTGAATATAACACCGTCATAATCTGTTGTTTTTGATATTCATCGACAAGATCTGTTGCAATAATAAATAAAAGGGCTGAAAGCGGAAACCTGCTAATCCCTCTTTGTATTTCAAAAGATTTGAAAGCCATACCATTAAATAGATTACAACTATTTATATTACCAGATAACGTTTTCACCCATTTTTAAATTGTGACACAAACCAAGACGTTGAAGACACTTAATCAGCACGCACTTTCAGGGAATCGAATGCCCCCTTTTCGAAATCAATAATAATACAGAACAATGTTATCTATTGTACTACAATATTCAATAGCATCGTCAATCATTCTGATATTTTGTCCAATAAATCTACCTTTATATACCCAAATTGATCTTCGCTTCTTATGTTTTTAAGAATTTGCTGAAGCCTTGTACTAAAACTGAAGTACAGCTTTTATAATCGTAATTCGGCGTGAAATTGGGCGAGAATTGTTTAAATTGTGTTTGGCTCCTTTTTTATACAGAAGATTTATTATTCCAACGCTTGCGGAAAAAAGAAAGTTCACCTTGTTGAAAACCTTCATAAGGGCTGATCACCATTTCTTTAATTTCATTCCAAAATGATTTATAAAATGCGGGGTTAAGCCATACTACTGGCGGCTCGCTTGGATTTCAATTTTGAACTGCTTTTGTGCACTCTTCTATCGTCAGAGTTTCATCGCCAGATCGTGCCTCTACATTGGGATTTTTGTAATTTAGTTTGACAAACTAACTGTCAATTCCGTTTCGTGCACACCCTTTGATTTGTAAGATTCTTATAGTATGTTACTTTTCATTGAGAATATCATCTATTTTGTGAATGTTTTTACTGATTGGTTTGGCTACACCATTGATTGAATTCTAACCTTCTTTGTTTTTCACGGCTGAAAGAATATTTTGAATTCGATTCTCCTTCTGCAAACCATTTTATCTGACCCACTGATTGCTCCTTTCGTTGCCTGTTGATACAACTTTTCAAGTTGCTTTAACTTTAGTATATTCATTTTGTGTGTCTTGAACCCACCTTATCCATTTCCTTCCAATACGCTAACATGCCTCTCCCCCATGTTGTGTGCATTCAAGTTGGTTCTGCGAAGCTTTCATTACAGAGATTCAATTGTATAATCACCTGATCTCACTTTTAATAGCTCCCAAGCTATTCGTTTAGATAGGCCTTTACGGACACAATTCGTTTTATTCATTGAGTGATGGATCTTTTCATGTTTGAATGTTATTTTCCATTCTGAAATTAGTGACGGCGTTAAGAGTTCTTTCCAATAAATGCGGGCGCGCTAATTTGTTTGTCCAATCAGCACTTAATGATAATCTTCCCATTAGGAGCTGTATGGAAAGCAGGTAGTGCAATATAAGTATTCGCAACATAGTATGTAATTCCTCTAGAGATCCAGCCAGTACTCTATAAGATGTCGTTATGCCAAGCCGGATATCTGACGCCAATTGCTAAATTGTCTCCTTTCAGGCCTATTTTTGGGGAGAAACCAACGCATTTTTGCTGCGCTATATCCCCGTATCCAGAAGCCGTTACTGGCCTCGCCTGTAGGGAAATACGGAGGCGAAGGAGCCTAGGACCTTATTTCCGTCGTCCCGGTTCACCACAATTTGTACTGTAGCGGGGACCCCATAGGCTGGCTCTTCGGGAACCTGCACAGTGGTATTCACTAGCGGGGAAACAGCGAGGGAGGAGGGTGAGAGGAGGGGGGAGAGGATTGGGGTGACTCGAGTCTGACTGCCAATGATCAGATTTTACAGGCTGTCATTTTCTCTTAATCCAAAAGAATGCTTTATGACCCAAAATAAATTATAAAGGTGGGGCGCTATATCTAGTGACCATTCTCCTGGCGCGCGGGTTTGTTTGCCTTCCCTCCGGCGCAAGATAACACAGCGCGCACCGTAGGTTTAAGGTAGCCTTGAGGCGGGGCTATTTTCATGATCGTATTTATTATAGTTCTTCGACCCTCATCAGATGCACAAAGATTGTATAGTTTAATATGCGGGGCCTTAAGGTTGCTTTACGACCTCTCATTCTGGCCAGCTGCGGCCGATCTCGGATTCGCAACGAGACCTTTTTCTTTTAGGTTTTGCTCCGGGATGTCTCGTGGATGGTATGCGTCCTTCTTCCGACCGCGAGACAAACCGAGGGTTTAACTAGCTAGTGACCTTCCCTTCCGTCCTCGGCCCGGGTCCCTGGTGGAAACACCACAACCTTAAGCAATACTGTCGTCTCTTAGCTGCTCACGTGCACTCTTCTAGCCCGGCACGGGGACACGGAACCCAGTTCTGCTGGACAGCTCCCTCTTGTCTAGCGTGGTACAGCGAATCCAGCTCCGTGTTTCCTCCTGCCCTTACCCCTGTTTCCGCCGCTAGCCCTCGTCCCCATGCG
This sequence comes from Ophioderma brevispina, assembly GCA_023653785.1. Taxonomy (NCBI): domain Eukaryota; kingdom Metazoa; phylum Echinodermata; class Ophiuroidea; order Amphilepidida; family Ophiodermatidae; genus Ophioderma; species Ophioderma brevispina. Next base: position 32,490 of record JAMKCH010044567.1, read on the forward strand.
CGTTCGTCTTCTCCACTCGCATTTTCGTTTCTCCCCCCCCTTCCGTTGGTCAATTCTAGCCGCTCGGGGAGAGTCACCTTCCTGCCTACTGACTGTGCGACTGGTCCCCACCCCCTACGCCGTTGGCGACGAAAGAGGGGGAGGACTGGCGGATCTTAGAACTTGCTTCCACTCCTGGGATACGCGTGTGGGCTTGACGTGATGGTTGGGACGGTGTAAACGGTGATGTAGCAAAAGAGGGGCTCGGTCGTTTCGTCTGTTCCGTAATAACTCTTACATTAAGGAGACAAAGCTGAATACAGTTTTTGTCAGCATTTCTGTGCCAATACATAATCACCTTCTTCCATTAGATCTGTGCCTTCTGTTCCTTCTCTTTTGTGGGTTACTCTTCTGCTTCGCTTCCCTCCAATTTCTTGGTGATGGAGTCACTGCGTATGCTGGTACTATCATAATCTTCTTTTTCTGCCAGCGATTGTTCAGAGGATTCCGACTCACCAAACTCCTCTGTAGTGCCTTTTGTTATTGCCAGCTTTCCAGCTCTTAGTGTCAATCTTCTTTGTTCCTTTGGTCTAGTAGGACTGATCTCTTACTAAGGTAGAAGAAGGACTGCGATTCTTCTTCTGTCTCTTCCCTCCCCCCTCCTCCTCTTTATTTCACTACAAAAGTTGGTTGTTTCTACCTCTTCTCTTTTCCTGCCTGCTTCAGATCTATCTGGAACATAGTTATTTTCTTCTCTGGACAGTAAGTTTGTATGATAGAGGGCAGGACCGGTACGGAAGAGACATGGGTAATGGGGAGGTCACCGCACCGGGGCTTGAAAGGGGGCCTACTATATATGGCCCTTCTCAAGGCAATTGTTGCAAGTCACATCCGGGGAGAGGGGACCGGGCAAGCGAGGGAAGAGCGGGGCCGGGACAGGGGCCAGGGGGACAAGGCAGGTGAGCAAAGGATCCTTTGCCTGTGTCTGCCAGCACCTCCCCCCTCCTCACGCTCTGGTGTTCAGTGGTATCCTTGATCCGCCGTTTCGCCTTTCGCCTGCGGCATTCCGGCCCGCGAGTTGTAGCATCATTCCACAATGACCGCTTAGGGCATATAGTACAGGCCCACAGTATCCCCACCCACCCCACCTCCTTCGGGTCTTCGATAATATCTCGAGGCGCGCGACTTGTAATCTCATCTACCTCGGGTCCGCTACCCGCCCGTGCCCACCTTTCGCTCCTTGGCCAGTACTGCGAGTGGAGGGGACGCAGCTTGACGCACCACGGACGGCAGCGTAAAATTCAAAGGCTACGCGCCTCGCGGACTACCAGTTTGTCGTCCCTACCCCTTTTTGCTAGAGGCACAATCAAAGACCAGCACACGGCGCAACGTCGGGTTGATTGCCTTTACTGCCCATCCTCCTCCACCAGCCCCCCTGCTCTTTCCCGCCGAGCGCGTCTTCGGGTCGTGCGATATCGAATGCCCTTGCGTATCCCTGTGCGAATCTCCCCTCTGTTGGATATCCCGCCTCTTCCTTGCTAGTTTATCTCATCCTCCAGCGCAGCGCATTGCCTCTTGCTTACTTTGATTTCCACCCCATCCCCTGCTCTGAGACTGACACATGGTTGTTGCTGTCCCTCGGGTGCGTGTCTCCTCTTTGCCCCCTTCACTTTGCGCCAGAGTCTCTACCTTCACAATCGACCGGGTCGCCACACTCTTAACCACCACCTCACCCTTTTGCCGTCCCGCCGCCTCTGTCCCGCGCCCCTTTATTACGCCATTACAGATGTCTCGCCGCTACGACCCTTCCTACCCACACTTTTTGGGACTTTCGTGGCTGCCTTTCCTCCCGCGTTGACGCCCCCGACTTCTTCCGCGCCCCACCCCACTACATGTTTCCTCTTATCCCCCTCCTCCTTCAGCCCCTACCTCCACGGCGGACAAATCAGTGGGCCTCGGGTCCTCGTTCCCTCTTGGCTTCTCGTGAGGGCGGTATGGCCCTGTGCGCTATTCGGTTCTGCCTTAGTTCTTAATACCGTGCGGAGACAATGTCTGGAGGATACCTGCGTCTCCTCCACGGTCCCGTAGATCTCGTCGGACCGGCGGAGACCAGCGAAGTGGACCCCACTGCACATAGACCAGCGGGGGGGCCCCGGGAAGCTCCAGGAACCCGACTGCAGATATACTCCCAATGATATCGCTGATAGAGAGGCCAGGGCTGGGAATCAGCGACGAAGATAAGATGTACGCCATAGATGGATTTTCCCCTCTCCGTACTAGTTTTGCTTGTGTACGCGATATAGCCTTCTTCATTTGTCAAATAGTTTTTGTTATACCAATCCGACATCAGTGACCACATCCCTATTCTTGAGGAACACAACAGGCGGATTGTAACGCCCTCTACCTAACCTTATATACCCTGAAAGTCGTCTGGACATTTGGGCCAAATCCTTCGCTGAATTGGGGGGGGGGGGACAGAGGTACGGGCGAACTGGTGCTACTGCGCAATGGGTGCGTTTGCAATGACTCTCCGGGTTCACTGTACTATGTTCAAAACTCCCGCGTAACTCATTTGCATTTCTTCATTTTGACGATTTATAGGCGTTATAAAACTACGATATGCGTATCAAAATTTCCATTACAAAACAACTATTGCATGTTGTAAGATTCTAAACCATGAATATTTGGACCGTTTTTTTGGCCAATGGTACTCAGAACGCGCCGTCGATGGTGAGTCTGCCTATGACCCTGGACATTGGTCTCTAGTTGTGGGATTAGGACAGATTCTTTCCCAGGACTGTATGGAAGTGAAATCACATGTGCCTTTCCTCCAGAATTTTGCGAACCTGTTAGCCTGGGCGACCCAGCAATTAATCCTGATTTTTTACCAGGTGTCTTGTTATGATATTGTATAGGACATCCATTGGGCCATCTGAAAAGCAAAGTCCAATTAAGTGTGCGCGAGCGGTGGAGCGTGACGCCCAAGGTCAAATGACCTCTAAATTTTGCATGTTCTTCACCAATATAGCTATTCTTAGCGCTACTGATCAAATATAAAGAGTAACATAACAATTGGGATTCAGTTTACAAAGAGGAATGTACAAATCATTATCTATTCGATGATACTCAAATTTGTGCTCTTAATTGAAGCATTAAAGCTATTTTAGAGCCCAAAATGATGATTTATTTTCAACTTTTTTGCTATTTTTATGCCGTCCGGCTGAATCTAATGAAAATTTGTCCATGAAGCTACGATATTTTTCCTTCATACTTCCCAAATTTACATGCCATATAATATGTCAAACTTATACCTTAGAAGAAAAATGTTTTCCTTCCTCTATAGTTTTTGCATAGATGAGTATTTTTAAGTTGACCAATCAATTTCCGTATTTTCACCAATTCTGCTACTTTTTGGCTGTTACCCCTGACAACAATAATTATACACGTTATTATCCACCCCTCGAAAAAAGTTGATTATTGATTAAGGTGTTAAATTTGAATAACATGGTTTCTCAAAAATGGTTCTTCTCCGGCAACCGCCCTCATAACCTTTTTGGGGTCTCTAGGACCTTAAACGGGTCTACAAATGGTTCTAAATTTTGAGGAAAGCGCTATGAAGTACCTCTCTGAATACCATTCTGGTTTTAAAGAACCATTAAAATTTTGAAGAAATTCTATGAGTCCCTTGCCTCTTACCCCAAGAAAAAACAACCCTTTGAAAACCCATTAACGGTTCTACAAAGCCAAAAATGGTTCTGAAAGGGTCAAGACATTCTGGTTTTCATTCAACCATTAGAGCTCCTCTTTAGAGGGCAAAAGGGGGTTTTGTTATAAACACCATAGGGTGTTTCACTCATATCCCTGGGTGCTAAATACTGTGCTGAAATGGACGTAGTCATGCGCATCATGCAAGGTTGTTCCATACATTGAGCATATAAGTCTTCTAGGATTCGAGACCAGCAACGGCCGCAGAATCTAAGCAATTCGTACATTTCACACCTCTAATTGGGTTGTTAAAATAAGTGACACCTTGTAATCTGTAAGTTGACCCCCCCCCCCCCAAAAAAAAAAGGTCGGATTTTGCCCAAAATGATTGACAATTTTTTTCATTATTGTTTTTCAATTAACTTAGATGTCGGTTTTTTATTAAGTATTTTCCAAAAATATAATTTTTTATAAACTTTATAGACACGAAATCATTAAAGGGGATGGCCCGATTTAAGGATATGAAGTTTTCATCTTGATAGTTTGGCCTTCAACTCCAAAACCCATCTTTAATTGTTTCGCGCCGATATTTCAATCCGTTAAAATACATGATTTTTGTAAGCCCCACATAGTACTGTGTAAAATTAATATTGGTCGACCAAGGTGCACATTTTCGCTCATAACTTCGCAACCAAACCTCCTTTAGCTCTAATATTTCACATGGTAAATGAGAAAAATAGTAGCTTGCTTCTGATACCACATGTTTGACCACTTCCGGTAAAATCTGGGGGCTTCTGGGGACGATGCTATTACAATTGGGCATGGACCTTTAAGTTTCACTTAAAAAATTCTTTTTGATTTTATGTCAATTTACACCGACTTTGAATTGGTTAAGACATATCATCAATCAATTTATTTCGTTCACTATGAGCCTGCGCCTTAGGCGGTCATCAGGTCTCACGACCTGAGGTGAAAATCCTAAGTCCAACCTGGCCTCCCTCAGAAGATCATTTCTCGCATTTCTGTATCTATTAAGTAGTGGCGCCACAGTGTTGGAGCCGGGGGCAGGCTCCCCCTGCCCCTCCCCCCACACACACAAAAAAAATCGGAAGGGGAGCAAAAATGGAAGGGACGAAGGA
>JAMKCH010044568.1:0-56529 GCA_023653785.1 Ophioderma brevispina
TATTTCCAGTTGCCTGCAGGCTATGTGGAATATGATAGAAAAGGTAGGTAAACAATCAGACTGTTAAGGAGTCTAGTAAAAAAACTATTCAAACATACTGAATTCAATCCATTCTACAACCATAGCTGAGGGTTGTTGGTTTGAGGCCGATTACCGGCGCACATGTTGCGCTCTTTAAGTCGCACTCACCCATTCCCTTCTTTACCATTGCCTCCTCTTTCCTCTATGAATTCTACTTAGTACCGCTTATGCTGGGAAAGAAGACAGACTTATTGTGAGTGAGGAGTGGTGAACACTCATTTCATTATGTTCAAATATTTCCTTGTCTTCCTTTTCAATATAGACCATCTATAATGTGTGTAGATTGAATACACATAAAAAAAGTGAAGGGTCATGCATGGAGTGCCCATCTCTTTCCTTTGTGTTTGGGCCAGTCTCTTCAGTGTAATTTTGTTGGGGGGGGGTCACCATTCCTCTTGCACAACAAGTCTGTTGCCTTCCCCATACTGAATAATGCCAGTACCCATTTATACAACTGGTGGAGAGGAGTAATTGAAGTAAAGCTCAAGGGCACAACACGTTGGCCAAAGCAGGGCTCGAACTATCAACCTTTCATGAGTGGATCTGGCACTCAATCCACTGGCTCACACATGCCTTCAAAGTAGACACTGTAAACCATTATTTATGGTGACCTTTATTCCTTTCTTAGTACACATCGACATTGTCATAGAAGACAGTAGAGGAGGTCGAGCATCTGTCTGTTCGTTTGAACTCAAAGTTATGCCAAAGGTTTTTGCACCTGGAGAAAGCAAGGAAGAATTCTTGTAAGTTAGTTCTCTTTTTGCATTTTAAAAAAAATTTCAACATGGTTGTTTTTATTTTACATGATGGGATTTTTTATGCACGGTAAGTCATTTTACTTTGTAATTGAAAAGATCTTTGCTGATCCTGTCATACTATTCATAGTTTAGGATAATCAATTTAAGACCTCTTTTCCAAGTTTAATCTTCTGTATAGTGGGATATTTAGAGTTATTATTTTTACAATTTTTTACAGTTATGAACAGTTTTGTGGTGTGTTTAATTGGCGGGTTTCAAACAGTTGCGTATTAAACCCCCATGGGTCAAAAATATTTTCGTAGGCTTTTAAATCATGGTTCTGAAGCTAGCTTTAAAAAAATCTTGCTATACAATATACAGCACCTGTTTACCTATCATCTCTCTTTTCTAATTTCCTTGTTTATAAAATCCTTATTCTTACCATCTTGTATTTAACAATGAAAATATTCCTATACTTAACTGTTGAATGCACCTTCACTGAGAGGAGTTATAGGCATTATGGCAGTTAAATCACATTGGAATATTTGTATTTGTACATGCATGTATCACTTGGGTAGGCCTACCTTTGTGTTCATAACCATTTTGTCTGTTTTCGTATCATTAGCATGATTCCCTCACATTGCATGGCGACATTATGTAGAGTTATCCTAGTGAATGAATGGATCCTGGGGTACAGTGAACTGGCACTCTTTTACGTAGCACTTGAATTAATAAACAAAAAATTACATATTTCAATGTCAATGACTTTGTTAACTGTTTGAGATCTTTGAATAACTGGTTGTTTTCTTCCCATCGAACTACATTTTTTTCTGTTAGAAAAATAGCTATGGCAATTCTATAGATAAGCCTACACTTTAAGCTGCAAAATTTCAAATATTTTGAATCTTTTAGGTGAATCACTGATAGTGCCTTTAAATAAAGGACAAGGGCTTAAATAATTCTGTGTGCAGAACACTTTTCAACAGGAACCCTCATTCACTGAAGATAGTTTTGATCATATCATTTTCCTATGGCTGATAAGAAATGGATTGACTTTTGACTGCACCTACATGTATTTGTTAAGACCGTCTTGGTGAGAGTGTGTATGCAAAGTAATTGTTGTGTTGTGTTCGAATGAGTTGTGGTGCTAGAGCTTATTTACATTTGGTCAGAGTTCTTGGTGTTGAGCTGGATTTGTTGTTGAATGAGCTTTGTTGTATTTTGGACTTCCATCAAATCTTTATGAACTTGGACAGTTGCCTAATGTAATGTATATCATTTTGGACAAACTAAAATATGATGAACTTCAACATAGTAAATAGTAATTTTTGTAAGCAATATATGAAGATGTTTAAGGTTAAAGTAGTTCTTGAAGTATTTCAAATTAATATCTATAAATAATAATTCTATATTTAAAATAATATATTAATGAATAGGATTTAGAGCACAAATAAAATACATAATCACAGTATAATTATTAAGCTAATATAGTTGTATAAAAATGTGTGGTGTGGTACTGTCTTCAAGTTATGTTACAACTGTGTTGGGTATCGGGGAGATATTATCACCCCTAACCTGGCTCAGAGGAACTTGATAGGTAATGCCAACTACTGACACTGACATGCAGCTCAAGGTTTGATAGTGCTTGTTGTCTTTGGGCTTCAATTGGTGCAGAATTTATGATGTTGTTATTTGTTGAGAAAGTGTTTGTGTGTGCTTGATAGAACAGAAGAAAGGATGTGAGATGAGAACTTGAGTCATTTTTTTAAGAAAAAAGTATTTGCAGTCCTTGTTGAGATATCTCATCAGCCTCGGGGAAAACACTCATCATATTATAAGTAACATTGCATTGCTATGCCTTCGTTAATATCATCTCTTGCTCTTTCCTCTGTTACTCTTCTATATGTACAATACATATATTGGGAAAGTTTAGGTGCAAAAGGTTATCTTTCTTCGTAGCTAATGCTTTGGTGTTAAAATCTACTTTGGATCATGGGAATAAGGAGTAATTTAAAAAAAAGGCTTATTCTGCCCATGCCATAAATTGTAAGCTTTATAACGGTAGCCTGGATTAAAAACCTTTTCCATTTTCTATGTAATCTTGTCGGCCTGACTTGACTTGCCTGAGCATAGCTATTGGTGGCGCATTTTTAGCATCAGTTAATCGTACCTGTACTCTACCAATAATTATGTGTGACTGTTCCTCAGCAAAGCTTTACACAATAAGAAAGATCTAGTTGTGTATTTGTGACTAGAAGGAAGAAAACAGCTTGTCGTCTGAATGCAACAAGGTTATCTGCAATACCTTCTGTTAGGTGTAAAAATCTAAAAAAAATCAAAATCAGATATTGGATTTTTGTAACAATAGAGCTATCCTCACAGACCATGCAAGTAATAAGAGCAAAAAGCAACCTAGTAAGGATAAAACTAAGCATTTTAGTAAATGTTGGGGCCTCTGTCCATACCAGCATTATTTTCCCCTTTTGACAATTTCTCATTAAAAAAAAACACAAGAAATCTACTGACTTAACCTTCACTTTTAAGCCACTCCTGCAAATTGAACGTAATGTTGCTTTTGCATGGATTATTGTGGATAGTACCGTTAAGTGCTTAGTATGCCAAGTCTTAAAATCCACTGATGTATGAAGTGAGCATTGCAGAACAGTTCCAGGATTCTAAATGGATGACATATGCAGTTGTTATAGGTACAACACATGCAAACTACATTAATCTTCACAAACCTCAATTGATCCAAATTTAAATAATCATATGCTCAGTGTCAAAAAGTCATATTACATAGAACATGGAATTGGGGCATCCTGTATTCTGCAAAACAAAACAGGGTTACTGCATCCATTGGTTTACATGCTTCATTCCATCATGTGTCAAAGTCATGACAGAATAAAGAGTGCAATCCAATAGGTGCAGTGAGCTTGTTTCCTTTCTCAAAATACAACAAGATAAATTGGTCAGGTACTTCTGATCAAGCCATCTACTATGCAAGGGTAGATACATGCATCACTCTCATAATTGTGGTTTTGCTTTCATGACAATTTTGGCAATAATGATATAGATACAAACAATAAAACCCATAAGAAAATTAGTTTTTTTTGAAGGTCCTTAATTTAGCAGTTAAGAATGTTTGCAACACAAGCATTCTAACATTTGAAAGTTTAGATTTTTTAAATTATAGAAACATGAAACTTAAGTATTTCTGCTGATTTCAGTGTTTTTTTATGCAAAATTGTAACTTTAAAGCTAGTTTTGGTTAAAACCACAAAGGTTAAACATCTTCAGTTCTTTTCAGTGTTTTGTAAATCCAATTTCAGGTTTTAAAATAATAACTCAATTTTAAAATTGAAGGCATGGGTTCAAGTGAATCAGATCAATCCCAAAGGGAGTTATAATTCATGTCAACATTTTACTAGACTTACAAATGGTACATTAAGGTCTAAAAGAAAAAAAAATATTTAGGTAGGACCTTAACAGATCATTTATAAAATCTGCACAAAAATAAATGAGCTTCCAACTTTCATAAAGTTCTTGTACAGTTGTGAGATATGTGCATTGTTGTTTTGAGCAAAACCACAAATGTAGAGCTAGATTTATGTATCTTTCCTTGAGAATTCCTATTTGCAGTGTGGTAAGTAAAAGGTAAACATTTGAACAATTCAATAGGTTTGAGTGTTTTGAAAATGTTGCAAGATAACCATGTGATAAACCCTAAAATACATCTTTAGTGTAAATTCATTTAATAATGCAATGCCATCAGAATGGTAGATGGTGGATTAGTCGATGGTCAATTCATGCCATTTTTCCTTCTATTTATACAACCTTTTGTAGCTTGCTTGGTTATGGGAAAGGTTAGTGGTCTATATGCCCTTTTTTTCATGTGCAATTGTTTACATCAGCACTGCAAATGTTTTGTTGTGGAATTGTGTGCATAAAATGTGTAACTTGCCAAATTTGCACTACATAATTTGAATTTATGATTTGTGATCAAGCAAAGTGAGTCATTTGTAGAGCAAATATCAAATTCAGTTTTCAATTTCAGTTTGTCCTATTTAACATCTCAATTGGTCTTATGGTTCCAGAGATACGGTGATTTTAGTGTCATTCAGAACAATGAAATACAAAGGAAGGCAAACATTAAAACTGGCCATATCTCAAAAAATCATTATTGAAAAATGATTAATTGGACTTGCAATTCCCGAGATATGGTAATTTTAGTGTCGTTTAGCAATGAAAGACAAAGGAAGGTGAACATTAAAACTGGCCATATCTCAAAATCAGCATTAGTGACAAATGATTCATTGGACTTGCAGTTCCCTAGATATGGTCATTTTAGTGTTGCTCAGAACAATGGCATACAAAAGGTGTACATTAAAATTGGCCATATCTCAAAATTAGTATTATAGTGACAAATGATTCATTGGACTTGCAGTTCCTGAGATATGGTCATTTTAGTGCCGTTCAGAACAATAAAATACAAAGGAAGGTAAACATTAAAACTGGCATATATGTCAAAATCAGAATTAGTGACAAATGACTCATTTAGCCTGATCACATAGCATCTGTGCATGTGTGAAAGCAAAAAGCCTGTACAAGTATATCTTGATTGCAAGTAATGTGCTGCTTATGGACTGATCGCACTGGTGATGGTGTCATCTTACAAGGGAAGAGTCATTGTTTTCAATGTCATCATGATGGGAACTTAAAATGTGGAACTCATTAAATGTTGGGACATTGGAATTTGTGGTGTAAACAATATACAACATATATACCTGTGGAATAAAGGAGATGTTTATGGAACAAGATTCAAATTTCGAGCCCCACTATGGTCAACGTGTGTTGGTGTCCCCTGTGCCAAGACCCTTTAGTCTCAATTGCCTCGTCCACCCAAGCGCAATCCCTGGGTAGCTGCTATGGGGAATATTACGATCTAATGGCTGATAGGCTTGTGCGCTTGTAAGGCATGCCTTCGAGCAGCCACCTAAATGAAGCGAAATGATCGTGACGATTTCTTGAAGGCGGCGTAATAATTGTCAGGCGCCGTGTGCTTTGTAGAGCGCCATATAAATGCTCCGTTATTATTATTATATAAATTTGGAGCTAGATTGTACTTGAAAAGTTTCTCATAGATATGAAAACAATGTCATCTTCCAAATTTTCAGCCTTTTTCAATTCACAAATGTAAATAATGTGACAAGCTTGAGACAGACAATTGTAATTCATTACAGTTGATTATATGTTGAAAGATTTGTCATTTTTGTTTTAATTTTGTGACCTTTGACCACAGTGAAAATACTATGATGAGCAAGTGGCATTAGCAGTCCTTAATTTAATACTGGTACAAATCAGTTGACAAGTTGATGATTCCTAATATATATATAACCTCTAATTCAAACTGCAGGTGGCTATTCTGTTTGTAATCAGCTCCAGATGTGCAAGATTTAGGCAGTGTTCCACAGCCCTGGAGTATGGATTTCAAATGGAATAGCCCATTGGCTAACTACATTTGAAATTTACATATCCTTCTTTTGAAAACTTGCTTTAAATTCTGCACAAGACACCTCTTATTCTTCTACTAGGCTCTTTAAGATTTCTTCAGGAGTCCCTTATGTCTTCCACAAGATTCCCCCTCAAGTTTTCCACAAGACTTCACTTACACCCTCCACAAAACTCTCCTTAAGTCTTCAATGGAGAATAGGAGTAGCTTTATTTTAAATACACACCCCTGAAGATTTTGGTTTAATCTTGTAATGGATTTCTAATGAAATAGCCAATATGATTAATCCTATTTAGGATTTTCAGGTGCTAGCTCATAGTAAGTGTTTGAATTACAAATGTATTTTCTTTAACTAGTCTCACGTTTGTGGCTTTCTCTCACTTTTGACACATAAATATGTGCACATGTCATTGTTCTCTCTCCCCTCCCACATCGCACCTTCTTCACAATAGTCAAGATTTGCAGACAAGACTCTTAAGGAGAGATGTCATTTCCAGATACAACCCAAATTATGGATGAACCCTACTGTTATTTTTCCTTATTCATTGTGTTTTTTTCTTATTTTTATTGCCTGGAATTTACTTGCATTTCAACCAGCATAATAGCAGATTTGGTAATCTTCCTGCACCCTAAATGAAGGCACATTTGACTGATATGAGTTAGTAGCAAAATTAAGATGCAATTGCTTTTGAAAATCGGTACGAAATATTTTTGCCCTCATGGTATGAATGTATGTGCACAGGCTCAAGTGGTGAGAATTCTACAAGCAATGTATCAGGAATTCCAGATCCTGCTATCAATGCTGTGTTAATGAGTAATGAGTATTCATTGTCAAACTGATCATTTAATTATTGATACCCTTCTTAAATTCCTGAAGGAGGCTATGAAAAGAGCCTTCTTATTTTGGCACATTATTGCTCATCTTATATATAGAAATGAAACAAACTTTGAAGAGGTTAACAAGTAAATTCTGTGTAAGAAGCAGAAATTTCACATTTTATTTATGAAAGTAGCTTCCCAAATCTTAATGTCAGGGGCACAGTCATTGTGGATATCCAATTCTTATTTATTAATGACACTTTATGACCATTTCATGCATTAAAAAAAGTTCACTTACAAGAACTTTCAACTTGCCGGCACAAACTTGATCAAACTGTTATTGTTCTTAGGAGTCTTATGATGACTTTATGTGACAAGATGTTGAGGTAAATAAGGAAGTGAGGTCATGCCATCCTATATCTATATTCAGGTTGCTCATGTGCCTGCCATTATGCATGTGTGCATTGATGTACAAATATTAAAGGTGCTTGTTCTGATTTATGTCTATTGTGTTCTCTACTGGATGTGATGAGAGCCTGACACTTGCATAGACTTTCCCACCAAGTATCATGGGAAACAAACTTGCAGTTTTGATGGTAGAAGTGATAATCCACATTACAAAGCCTTATTCACTACTCTGCTAATATTGATGGTTAACCATTAAAACAGCAGTTGTCTCAAACTTGGAAATGAATTGGATTTGAAGGCTGAAATTTCAAGATGATAAAGAGGAAAAAACTTTCACCTGATATTAAAATTGATACTACTTTCGGATGAATCAGGGGGGTCCCAAAGATGATTGAAACATGCACCTTTAAATTGCTTTTCGATACACATAATAAAAATATATTGTTGCTGTTTGACTTGATTTTTTTCCCTGTTCACCAAGTAAAGCCAAGTGAAATGGAAGAATTAAGTTTGACTGTTTAAACAGAGGAAATTTGCAGTAGCTTCCCACAATTGCATTGCTTCCAATGGAGGTTTTGTTACAGGTACTGAATGTGGTCGTTCGTGGAAACATGGCTAAATTACTGATCACAAACTTTGCATTTTAAGCGTTTTCATCTCTAACGATCCGCATGGCAACCTGTACAAAAATCTACATTGGAAGCGATGCATTGTGGAAGCTACTGGTATCTTCTGCCTTGTGTAAACCTACTTAGGAGGTGGTTGCTACTAAGAAGATGAAAAAAGGGTCATTCTTGTTATCTAGCTAAACAAAAATTTAACTCCTTCCATCATGCGAAATGGCATTGGAGTTGTCATGCCAGCCAGTAATAGAAGGGCAATTTGGAAATATTTATTGATTCATGCGCAGTTTTTATTCAAATATGAATATTCATTTCATTGTAAAATGTATATCTGGATATAACTATTGATTTATATATATTCCACATACTCATTGTTATATATCATTTTCGTACAAATTATGTTATATATATTTTTATATATTATTATAATGTAGTCTGTGATTCTGATTATAACTCTAATAATCAAATAGTACAGTAGGCAGTATAATGTACCTAAAGTTTATACACTAGGAAATATCAAAGAGTAAAAATTTATATTAAGGATCCTGACAATTCATGTCAACATTAATTTTTCTGCTTTGAAACTTTCAATATACGAACAGGAAAGAAATTGCTTTTGGCTATTTTATTACTCAGAAGACATAGTATCTCTTTTTAGAGTGGATTAACTTTGCAAAGTATAGAGAGTTTGTGTTAGTTTGTTTTAAAGCCCACGTCTCCTTTGGCTTAAAGGGCCACTCGTGATCTTCCCCCAAAAAAAAAAATTTAAAGCCCACAACAAAAACAAAAAAAACCTCATTTTGTGCAAGGGCATAGATATCCCCTTACAAGGTTATTTCTCAAAAATTCAGTTGATTCTGACCGTGCATTTGAAAGGTTATTATCAATATTTGTATCATACGTGCTCTATAGACTCACTGTTTGTAATTTCTGTCGAAAATACAATTTTTTTTTACAAATTCCAAATTTGCTTTAAAGATGAACCAAACATAACTAAGGCAACTGATTAAGATGATATAAACCTTTCAACTCTTTAGTCAATTGGGATTAGGCTTGGTGATCACAAATGCCCTTTGACCTTAGAAGGACTATTAGTGATCACCCGAAAGGTAAAGGCTTGAAATTTTGCTGGAGCTAATTGAAGGACAATCTCTAAATCTCTACAACAGTATTGTTTTCCAAATTAAAAATTGAGAAAAGGAAGAAAACAGCAATATTTCAAAATATGAACCTCCATTCCATACGGTTGTAAGAAAGTGTCCGTTCGGACAATTAGATTAAATAACGCTTTTGTATTTAATTTTATTAAGCTGCTTTTGGTTGTATCACGTGCAGGTATGTTATAATACAACTACTACTTTCAGACATGCAAAAATCGATCTTTGATGTTTTTTTTCGTTTTTTCTTGATTTATCAAATCACTGATTGTGCTTTAAACAGTGGGTAGTACCATGTGGGGCATTTTTTCACTTTTTTGAAATTTCATTTTATTTTCCTGATTTACTTTTCGGAATTGGCAACCAATGTTATTTTAATTTGCATACCATTTTATAAAAAAAATATCTTGCATTAAATTTCACATCTAGCAAAGGGTAAACTTTATATCACAAGTAAATCACAAAATATCACAAATGAAGTATTATAAACATTTTGTTATTATTCAATTACCTTACTCAATTCTTAATTGCCCAAATCTCAGGGATTAAATCTGAAAATTTCAAACAAATAAGCATATGATAGCATCAAACGATCAACAATGGTTCAATTTGACCCATCCCCATAATTGAAGGTTAGTTGCATTTAAAGCCGACTCAAGATTTCCTGTGATGGTGCTATGTATTTTCTAACAAATCAGGTTTTGCATTATACATATGCTTGTTGACATACTAATTACTGCGTGAAAGAGCTAACGCAAATCTATATCCTTCAGATATCTCGAGAAAATCACACTTCTAAAAATTCTGGATCATGAATTTTGGTTTTATATAATTTTCCTGTGGTATGTTTTTTATACTACACTAAATGCTTACTCTGCATCAAAACAACAAAATTGAATTCATCTCAAACGTTGGAATGTTAGCAGTTTTTATGTGACTATTTCTTTAGTTCGTGTTGGCTATTCTATATACTCCCCCACCATTAATATTGTCAAATCTTCTCCGAGTCGGCCTCTAATAGGTGTTACCTTATACTATACAATTGTTTTAAGCTTAGGAGAGCAGTGTGGTCCAGTGGATATAGCATTCGGCTCGTGATCCAAAAGTCGTGGGTTTGAGTCCTGCTGTTTGCAATGCAGTATTTTCCTGGGGAAGGTATTGATCTTTAACCCAAGATATGCTATTTTGAATGATGACGCCTTGAAACAAAGAAACAGAGGAAATCCAATTTAAAGTTTGTATTATGAAATTGAGTCATTTAAATACACATTTGAAAAGTCAGCATTTTGACCCACTTATTGTTGGGATAAAACAAAAAATACCATGAAATAATGAAAAATTCCTGTCACTGTCTGCAAAAAATGGTCAAGTTGTCATATTTTTACCCCACTTTGCCTATTTTGGACAATTTCAAAAAACGTTTAGCGTTTGGACTCTGTTTGCTGATTTGCCTCACATTCCTTGACCTGCGAGGTGTGATCGCACACCGAGTCTCAGAGAATTACTAAAGTTTTGAACTTGCTCCTATTCACATCACAAGAAATTAGGTTATGAAGTTAAAAGATATATGATGTATTTGTTTATGATATTTGCCAAATTTTTTGACAAACTTCCTGACAGTATATTAGGAAGGGAGGTGTCAGCATTCCTTCAAATTTTTATAAATTTCAAAAAGAATTTTTTAAAACAGGTTGGTCAAACATAAAATTTTTTTAGTTATCCGTTTTATTAGAGTATATCATCTAAATTGTTAGAAATGGATGCTCTTCTACATTTAAAAGAGCCAAACTTATCCTTTCAAGCTTGTGGGGGGACAGCTCTTTTTTCGGAGTGAGCTTCACTTTTTTCGTGGTTATTTTCCCCTCATATTTGTTAGTATTTTTCTTCTGAAGCGTGGAATCACTCTTAGGAGAGTAAAAATCACTCTTGAAAGAGTGAAAAGGCACTCTTGAAAGAGTGAATCACTCTTGAAAGAGTGGAAATCAACTTCTTGAAAGATGGAAATCACCTCTTGAAAGAGTGAAATCACTCGTGAAAGAGTGGAAATCACACTCCTTGAAGAGTGGAAATCACTCTTAAAAGAGTGGAAATCACTCTTGAAAGATGTTTGGAAATCATTAAAAAAAAGTCCCTCCCTGAGCTCTAAAGAAGAATTTTGGCCTTTTTACATGTATGAGTTATGCCTGTAATTTCAGGTTTTATGCAGATGTAGATTGCTAACTTTACATGTCTTATGGTCTTCAAAAGTATCAGATGTGTAAAGATAGGCATCATGCCACTTACACATCTGCATCCTTTTAACTGAAATCTAAATGTCGTAAATAGGTTTGTGTATCTCATGCTACCGGAAATGCCCATAAGCAAAATAGTGCTGCATGGTAACACAAGCATCTTAATCAAAGGTAATCTGACACAATCTATTAGAATGGAAGTTCTTGTTGTACTCATTTCTGTTGGGTCTAGCTTTTATAGATACCACCTGTCAATGTTAAGGTTTTGTACATAGTAATTTAATTTTTAATCCATTAAATAAAACAGTTGTAGTCCATGCTTTTAATAGTTTGTAAATAATTATATTGTCACATAAATCTGATTCATTTATGTGGGAAAGATTTATGTTAAGTCAATTTGTCTGGGATTTTGCTTGAAATGGCATGTGACATGAAAGGAAAGGATGCAGAAATTCCTTTCCTTTGTCGTGTTACTGAGAAAATGTTCATATTGATAATGGTTGGATCAAAAATTTGCATTTTTAACTACCATGGACTGATGGGAACAGTAAAAATTCAGAGTGGGACTCATTTACCCCAATCGTGCCCATCTGAGAAAGTATGAATGTGTTTTTGAGAGAGCTCGCCCACTCGTACTAGTTTGAAAAACTACTTAATTCAATTGTAGACTATTGGTAATGACCAAGATAGACATCTTGTCAGGGCTAACCTCAAGTCCACTCAAATTTACTTCTACCACGAACAAGATATTGTCTGTGTGAACTATTGTCAGAGATTGACATTTTTTTCCATTGAAAAAAACCTCAAAACTTCAAACTTATGCTTTTTCATGACTATATTCATAATCAACATGGAAAATTTGGTTCAAATAAGTTTAAACAAGTGTCTCCGGTCGTTGGTTTTGAGATGGTTTTCCAAATGGCCTGTGGTCATATAGGAAGCCATCTCAAAGCGATAATCACCTATACAGAATCTACCAGGGTTGAAAAGGTTGGTTTTTGATGAAGACATTCTTATTGTAACCATTGGAATCTGATCTCAATCAACAACCTACAGGTTCATTACCAATAATTTCTTTGGAAATGGCTGAAGTATTCGCATGGACCTCTGCAAGAATTGCATGTGCAAAAGCTCCAGGCAAGGTTGACTTCCATGATCTTGACTTACTCTTACAGTATTAATTATGTGTAGTTATTAGTAAGAAACATTTGTAATCACAATCTGTAATAATCAATGAGATGAATTAATAAAATTGTAGGTACAATGCGACGAATCTTTCGAGCAGTAAGCTTCTGGAGTACATCCATAACGGGGACCGCAACAAACTATACATCGATATCATCACCAATGCGTATACCTTGAATCAGCTCAGGAGCCTGACAAGTGAAGATCTGACCCATACACTTACCCATGACACTCATCATGTATTGACTACAGATGACCATCATGCAGCATCTGATGTACATGTAAGTTGTGTGTATGCGAGCAAAGGTTGTTGGTGGGTTGGGTAGGTGATTGGTTGGGTAGGTGGTTAAATGGGTAATTTGCCAGTTGGTTGGGTGGGTTGGTGGTTGTATGGTAGGTGGTTGTGTGGATAATTGCTGTTTGGGTGGATAGTTGGTTGCTTGGGTAATTTGCCTTTTGGTTGGGTAGGTAGTTGGGGAGGTAGTTGGTTGCATAGGCAATGGCTGGTTGGTTGAGTGGGTAGGTGATTGCATTGATATTGTGCTGGTTGGTTGGTGGGTGGGTGCATGGGTAATATGCTGGTTGGGTGGATAGGTGGTTGCATTGTTATTGTGCTGGTTGGTTGGTTGGGTGGGTAGGTGAGTTGGTGGGTGGGTGGCTTTTTTTTTTTTTTTTTTAATGAGTTGTTTTTTTTCTTTGGTTAATATTTGTTTGGTTGGTTTTTGGTTTGGTGGGTAGGTTGGGTGCATGGTTGCATTGGTATTGTTCTGGTTGGTTTGTTGGGTGGGTAAGTTGGTGGGTTGGTGCATGGGTAATATGCTGGTTGGGTGGATAGGTGGTTGCATTGGTATCGTTCTGGTTAGTTGTTTGGTTGCTTGGGTGGGTGGTGGTTCCATAGGTAGCATACACCTACAACTTCATACTATGTCTGGGGAATGGTCCCAGGTGCTAATGTATTTGTAAACATTGATGTGAACTGTATATGCTTAAATTTAAATCTCGTACAAAATCATAAAACACTTCCTTAGACACATTGCAATTTATGGAGATGTCATTGTAATGTATTCTTACAGCTACTTGAGTTGCGTCGTTCCATCAGGAAAGCTCTACTAGGTGCTTGTGGCAACCTTCCTATGAGAGATGCAAGTGAAATTGTTCAGCGCACCCTTGCACTCTCGCTAAGCAGCGCAGTTCCAGTTGAGGTAGGTTCTGAGGTTGCTAATTATTCCAGCCAATTTTCTTGATAAAATATTTTCTTAAAGTGTTTCTGATTGACTTTTACATGTTATTGTCATGAGTAACCAATACAAAAAAGTTATAAAATATTTCAGCAAAATCATCTTCATCACTGTATTGCCCATCACTATTTTGTGGTTCAGACATGGATAGAATTCGTAGACATTCTGTAACAACATAAAACTATCTAGATCTCTTTCAAGGTGATGCATGTACCTTGACTGGGCCATATGGTAGAACAGAGGGATACTTAAAGGTGCAACGAGAGATTTTGAGGCACCCAAATATTGTGTTATAATAGTAATTTCATATAGATTAGACACTCAATAGATTTCTTACCTTGTGTTTAGCTACAGAAATGTCTTAAAAGAGAGAAAGCAGGTGATTTTGATTTGCCTATATTTCAATGTAAAACATAGGCTGAATTTCATATTTGCTCCTATACAAAATGAGAAATTTCACAATTTTTGTACCAAAGAACCGTTTCTCAGCTTAATCCTTTCAGATGGGGATATTTTTGATGGAAAGCTTTACATCAGGGCAAAAATCAGTACTTTCCATTTTTTTAGGGACACCTGATTTGTGAAATATCTTGTTGCACCTTTAAATTTCTGTCTGAATGTGGAACCAGTATAAAGAAGAAATAAACAAATATATCATTGCATATGAATTGATTATTTACTTAGCTGTCTCATGAAGCTATATCCCTAATAGCAGAAGTTCTGGACACATCTACTATGGCAGCTATGTATTGTGCACTAGAAGAAAATGCTGAACTCTCCAAAGACATCCTGACATCAGTAGCATATACTGCTTCTAATATGATAGATGCTCTTGCACTAAACCACACATATTTCATGCCTAATAAGGAGAGGAAGAAAGCTATTGCCAAGACAATGTCAGTAATCTCAAAGTTATTCAAGGTAAGAGTTCAAGATGACACGGCATACTTCTTACGTAACCCAACAGAAGATCTTGTAAATTTTTAAGTTCAAGCGGACAAGATATTTTGGTTTTCATTTTTCTTGTGTCCTCGGAATGATGCATTTGCTATGCTACATTTTGTTATTCCATGTGAAATATATACCCCTCTGTGGAAGATTTGGGTAAAGTGTTCCACAGGAGGAGTAAGGATTTAAATGGAATAGCCTATTGTGTAGGGTAACAACATTTCAAATACGTACTTCTGTGGAAGATTTCAAACAAATCATATATACATGATGCTTGTCCATGTACTATTTGCTAAATAGGTGCCCCCTTGTAGAATTCACAACTTTTTAATAACTATGCATCCGCATCTGAGATTTTATTAGGATACACAGTGTACTGTTGTACTAATAAAGGTTATTACATCAAGATGAAAAATCTGATTCATCCTCATTCTCAAAATTGAGAATTTAAATTGAGTTGGTTTATGTGACTCTTTGATTGTATTTAGTATACACCAAAATTATATTTTACAATCCCTGAGTTTGCTTTTAGATTTCATCTGCTTGATTCATACATGTACCATAATTCATGTTAATATGCTGCAATTTTGGTGTAGGTACAACTTAACATTCAAGAAAAGACAGTGATTCCATTTCACCTAGAGACTAACTCCATGAAACTTATTGGGTGCAAAGACGAACATCTTTGTCAGGGTCAAGGTTTGAGAATAATTTTCTTCACACAAGATATCCTTCCCAAAAGCATGAATGAACAACTGATGCAGCAGAATGGGAAGAGATGGCTGACAGTCAACATTGTCAGTATATTGAAATCTTCAGTTTTCTGCAGAATCCATACAGCTGGGGAACTTGGAGTTGAAAAAGTAATTCTAGTCGTAGTCAAATTGTAAAATGTGCAAGGAGATGAAAATGACTTCTAACTGTGTCAGTGCAGGTACAATTACATTCAGAATAACTGTACATTGATCTCATACACCCACATGCCCACTAAAGTGGGCAGGCCATTGAAATGCATTCATAACTTATATCGTTGTGCGTACCAATCAAATCAGTTGGTTACATATTTACGCACCTGGTTATAATTTATAAGTGGCCTGTGCTTGTGAAGTCATATGCTAAAAAATGACTCGCTTTTGTGATGTTTCACACAGACTACATATACAAATTTTGAATAAATTAGGCCCTGACATATAGATACAATTTTCTGATTGAGCCAGCGTGAATTCAAAAGGGCTGAGAGAGTTGTGAAATCAGAACAGTGCCAGCCGCTGTTTGGGTAAATATTATGGTACAGTAATAAATGATGTGGATTGAGAAAAAAAATCATCAAATAAGTGGAAGTTATCAACCGGGATAGCCAAAACAGTACACATTACAATGCCACAAGTATTATTTTCATTATTTGGTTTTTTTTAATTTTGTATGACTGAAAAAAATTCATTGACAAAATTAAACACATTAAACTTGTCTTACACGAGTCCATCATGAGTGAAGCTGGGCTGGAAATGACTACTATTGTAATTTGGTTCTCTACGCGCATTTGATTTTCTTGATTTTTCCTCATTGTTAAAGGATACTATGACACAGACATTAATGAGGTAGCCATTCCTAAACCAACCCTGGTTGCAGTAAAGCCAGAAGGGTGCTACCTGTGCCTTCAAATGGCTGCTTAAAACACTTATTTCCTGATTCTGATTGGAAGATTCTTGGCTTGTTTGCTCAATGCACTTATTTGGATCCTTCTTTTATTGGAGATTATGACTTTGTTTAAAGTGATGTTTTCATTATTATGTTTTCTCAATGAGATAACATCTGGTGCTACCTCAGTTGAAATCTTAAATTGTGACAATCAAAGCTTGGACGGTTGATAACCTTCCAGCAAAAGAGGGTATCGTTATGGAGTTCCACCATACTTGTAAATATGTAGCAAGTCCACTTTCTCTCATTGCTTCCTCTGCCGGTGCAATTTGATCAATTTTCATTTTAATTTTCTTGCAAAAGTTTGGTCACTATGCCCGTTTCTGAAATTGGTGATCTTTCTTTTTCACCATTTACTTATTTTGTATTGCATAAAGCCAGTAGAGTAGTAAGGATTCTGTTGTTTTTCAAAATGGACAGATGGTGTACAACCCAGTATCTGTCTGAGATTTGCCCGAATTATGACTCAAGGGCATATGGTCCTGAAGCATAGATATCCAAAAATCTGGACAAAAAATTGCCCTCTGCTCCTGAGCATAAATAATTTTTCTTTTTTTAATTTAATTTAATGGTCCTGGACCATATTTGAATATGATCCTGGAGCATATTGAATGCACAGATGTCCTATGTCTCCTGGAGCAGTGGAGAAATAGTCCAAGTCAATAATAATTCAAATGTCTAAGTAAATACTGACAGAAGCATATTACAATATGCTTCTGGCGCATATTTAGGGCCAAAACTTCATAAAAGCAGGATACTTACACAGTAAGATTATGGTCTCGTAGGGCGAATTGGTTATATGAAGAAGGTTGAGAAATGGGTACACTGCCAAAGTCACTTTGCACTAAATCCAATTTTTGTATTTCTTCTGACAATCATATCAGGGCAATGATCTCAGTGCAACTATATTACAAAGACGGCATTCATGAGTGTACATCGTTCAACGTAACAGAGTGAACATGCAGCGACCTTCCACATCACTTTGGAAATGGAAGATCTGGGCAAGAAATTGCCAGTAGCTGATACTAATGAGGTGAGTTGTAAAATGAATATTCATGATGTAGATCAATTCAGGTCTAATGAATATTCATGAGTAAAATCCTTTCGGTCAATGATATTCATGAATGTACACCAATTCAGGCATAACGTTGAATA
The DNA here is from genome assembly GCA_023653785.1 of Ophioderma brevispina. Lineage (NCBI taxonomy): Eukaryota > Metazoa > Echinodermata > Ophiuroidea > Amphilepidida > Ophiodermatidae > Ophioderma > Ophioderma brevispina. The sequence continues at coordinate 17,790 of JAMKCH010044568.1, forward strand.
TGCATCAGCTACCAATTCACTTTGGAAATGGAAAATCTAGGCAAGAAATTACCAGTGGCTGTACTAATGAGGTGAATTGTCTAATGACTATTCATGAATGTACATCAGTTCAAGCTAGTAGTAGTCGTAAACCAAAGTTTGTAAATCCGGTTTTTGTCCCGCAACGGGGGTGCCGGATTCACCTCATCTTGTAGCAATCACCCTTACTCCCTCCTTCCACTTCCCCGATTCAATGCATCCCCCCCATCCTCACCCAACCCTCCTACTCTCCTTCCACTGGCTTCCTCCATGTCCTCTTTAGGTCGTCCCCTCTTCCTCAAACCACTCACCTCGACCTTCAAAGGCCCTTTTTAAAACATGACCTCATCTTCGTCAGCACGTGCCCATACCATCTTACACCATTCGCTTCGCCAGGTCGGTCAGCCGCCTCTTCCAAACCCAACATCTGCATCAAATCCTCAGTAGTCTTCCTATCCAGTGCTCTATTGCCCTTTCAAAATCCATTCCTTTTCACTTAGGCACCATGAGGTCATTCCCATACAGCATCACTGATCTCACACAACTCTGTACACCATCCCTTTCGTCTTCAAAGAAATCATCTCCCATTGAACAACTCTCAATTCTCTAAACTTTCACCCACCCCATACCTTACTTCTGGCTGCACAGACGCCTCACACCACCATCCGCACAACCCTGTCCCCTAAGTATGTGAACTCCTTCAACGATTCCACCTCATCATGTCACAACTTTTCCACCTCCTTCCCCATTCCCTCAACTCCCTTCTTGCATCTTCCACACACAAATGTCTCTTGCCAAACTTGGGGGCACTCTCTTCATCTTGTGCAGCCCCAGAATCCATTCCCATTTCTCACACCACATGAAGCTGCCCATTCACCCTCTTTCACATATTCCACATGGGTCCACCTTACTCACTACAAGGTAATATGCATCAGACCTTCAACATCACGTGGAAATGTGGATGCTCATCTTGTATAAAATCCGATTGATTAGAAATATCTTTCCAACTGCATTGTATTCAATTAAACAGGTTGGTAGTCTTCTTATCACCTATTAGAGAGCTTGGCACTTGCTACACTTACCACCAGTTTTGTGGGAACAAAACTGGTGGCCTTTTAATGTAGAAAGGATAATGCATAGGCCAACGCCCTCTTCACTGCTTTGCTAATAGTTATAGTTAACCATTAAAATGGCAGTTTTTGTCATATCTCGGAAAAAGGAAATCGGATTTGCAACTGAAATTGATGACCAGGGTGAATCATAAAACCTTTCATCTGACAATCGAATACTGGGGTAAGGGTCCCAAAGACAAATGGAACAAGCACTTTAACTCACAGCAAAGGTACAGCCTTTGATGTTGATCAGTGTAAACATCAAGTCATTGACTCACCTGTTTTTTTACCCTAGAATCGTTACCAGCCTACTCCATATGAGTATATTCAAATGGACCTACAGTGAATTTGACTCTAAGTGATATCTTCCTTAACATCCAGAATGGTTTAATGGTAGAGTTTGGTCAAGCGATTTGGTTTTGTTGACAAGTTTGCATGTTGCAATTCCGCAAGCCCAGGCTTACCTCCTCTCTTACAATGACTGTACTCTGTGCAAATACAGAAAAAGTGTCTTGTAGTGTGGTGTTGATTTCCAGTGTTAGATCTAGGTGTCCCAATTGGATGGTTTCGGGCCATTTGATTGCCTATTTTACAAAACTGAAGGCACTATCAGTGATCCACCCAAAAGAAGTCAATATATTAAATTTACAGGAGTAGTGTAAAAGTAAAGGATAAGTCTGTTAATTCGCTACCTTATTTTTTTTCAATGCAAATGACAAACAGGAAGAAAAACAGCCACTGTTACGTGTGAGTGTAGTAAGTATCTGTAAGGACAGTAATGACCACACATATCTGATTTGTGTTTATTAGGTTGTGCTTTCAGCCTTATAACTTCCAGGGTATGCTGGGATAGTTATACTTGTTACAGACATTAAAAATCTGATTTAATATTTTTATCCCCTGGCTTGAAAAGCAGAGGCGATATTGCGGAGGGTGCGATGTCCGTATGTGTGGTCCAGTTGGATTAGGTTTTTTTTTTCAGGCTCCTTTGAAAAGTTGGAAGTTGATTTAAACGACTGGGGGTGACGTGCAATAGGGGTTTTTGTATTTGTAATGTCAAAGGTCATGGACAAAGTCATCGGAGGTCATGTCCAGACTAGCAGTGTAGGCTAGGTTGTGGTTTGGTTTTCGTTTTTCAGGTCTCCTTCGAAAAGTGAAGTCCGATTTAAACCGACTTGGGATGTTAAGGTGCAATGGGGTTTATCTTATATGTGCATGATTGTAAAGGCAGAAACCAAGGTCAAAGGGATCATTGAGGTCATGTCCAGATGCCATCTTGCAAGGGGGGATGACGAAAGTTTACATGCAGTTATTTTTTTGATTTCCGATTAGCAATCACTGATAGAGCTTAAGAGTAGCCATATATAAACATTCTCGGTCTTGGTGCAAATCATTCCTCAATATTCTCAATTTTGTTCCAACCAAAGTGTTGGCACAGTTTCTTTGGGGTAACAAAATATCTTTTGGGCTCCCATATAAAAACTGATTGAAATATATCTGTCAAAAACTGAGATATGGGGTATTCAGGTCAAGGTTATTCATTACATATCAAAACTTTATATAATGAAATCTGGCCATCACCTTAATTAGCAGTGTACTGCTGTTGATTTTAACATTAGCTGGTATCATTTATGTTTATGTTTATACTTCTTTTGTTTAAAATGTAAAACATTTGTATGCCCATATAGTTCAAGTATATGTTAATTTTCTGCCTAGGGAATGGTATGTACTATTTGGCCCTGATGGATGCTGTGTTTGACCAGGAAGTTTATCGGCGAGATGTTGCTAAGGAGAGAGTTCGTGCTCTAGCGAATGTGGTTGGGGAGATTGCCTATTCTGGGAACCGCTAAAAGTTCGATTAATAAATCGCATCGATTCTTGCTCTTATCTGCAATTTTTTTAAGGCATAAACTCATAGTTAGGGAAGACTGGTGTGTCTTTGAAAAATGTGTTTTGTCTAATTTGGACCTTCATTTGATTAACATAGTGTGAAAGGGTTATTTGACTGATGAGTTTCAACCCATTGAGGCTGACATTTTGTTGGAGGAACAGAACAAACACCACATTGTGTTCCTCACAAACCTACTTTTGTGTATTGTTCAACACTAAGTTTTGACAATTGCTCTCTTTGTTTTGTTTTTCTTTAAAAGAAAAAAGAAAGTCCAAACAGTCAAATGGTACATGGCATGCATTAAAGCAATAACGGAACAGAGGGGGGGTAGCTTTCACCACTTTATCTCCTCCCCCTCCGCTTTTCTCTATAGATGGTTGTGGCTTTCACCTGAACGAATGTTCATAGAGGCACACACTAGTCCAAATTTTGTGGTGTATGTACGTATGTTCCATCAGTATGACTCGGTTAACCTTTTTAAAATGCTCTGCAGGCTAAGTGCTATCCCCGATTTACTTCAACTTGATGAGGATGATTAGGTGAGGTGCCGCAATATAATGTTGTAGCTTTTGGCTGCAGTATTTGAATATTCCTGAATTTTAATAGCTTATTTGCAGATTTGTTCAGACCTTTCGGGTTAACCTTTTTGAAATGCTCTGATGGCTAAACCTAATCCAGATTACTTCACACTGGTTAGGTGGGGTAGGGTGAGAGAGTGAGGTGCCAGATTATTATGTGCTAGCTTTTTGGGACTGCATTATTTGCATATCATGGAATATTAATTAGCTTATATGGGCCAATCAAAATTATAACCCTTTCCCCGCAAGGATTGTGTGCAAAGTTATCTGGAGTTCCGTAATAGGGTATAATGATGGAAATTGGTGGAAAGGAAGCGTTTAAGAGTTCTCGGACTTGATTAGATGTTGGCTATTTCGGACAAAATTCTATGCAATGAGCTATTAATATGCAAAATCAGCGTAATCGCTTATTTTTTTAAAACGGTATAAGCGATATGCAAATTCCTTCACTCCACCAAAAAACCATTATGGTGCGCATATTCTTTGACATTGAAAAGTTCCTGATACAGGTGGCTTCTTAGGTATGCAAATGAGCTAATAAATATGCGTAATTGGCTGAATCGCTAAATTGGTACTTCGATTATGCAAAATTCCTTAGCTACATGCAAAACTACTATACATACATCTGTTTGTGAATCATATGGAGGGGAAAGGATGGGGTGTGGGGGAGGGGCAGATGGGAGTGCGTGTGTGGGGGGGAGCGAGGGGGAAGGGTGGGGTGTGGGGGAGGGGGAAAGGGGGGGGGGTTCGGCTTGGAGAGGGGACAGGGTGGGGGGGGGGGAGGAGGGTCATGGCGTAGGGTGTTGGGGAGGAGGCAAGGGTGGGAGGGGTTGGGGAGAGGCAGGGTGGGGTGTTGGGGGGAGGAAGGACAGGGTGGGGTGTTGGGGAGGGGGCAGGGTGTGAGGTGGTAGTGGCGGCGGGGGAAGGGTGAGGTGTTAGGGAGGGGGGGTGCTTCGGGGAGGGGGGGGGTGTGTCGGGAGGGGTGGTGGTGTACATCTGGGTGGGGTCAGGATGGTGCATTGGGGGGGTAGGGTGATCGGGGGGAAGGGTGGGTGTGTCGGCAAGGGGCGGGTGGACCTCATGTGACCTTGGTTGGTTGACTTGTGTGACCTTTGCTGGGATTTCGTGTTTGTGACCTTGGGGAACCTTTGTAATTGTATTGAATTGGTGAACTTCTTGTGACATTGGTGACTCATGTTGACCTTTGTGACCCATTGACCTGGTGACTCATATGTGACCTTTGTTGGACTGTGACTCGTGACCTTGGTGATTCATGTGACACGTGTGACATTGGTGATCTCATGGCACCTTTGGCCCATTCACAAACGGTTGTGCCGAGGTAGGGTCAGGGGGGGGTGTTGGGGAGGAGGCAAGGGGGCGGCAGGGGACATAGAGGTGGGGTGTTGGGGAGGAGGAAGGGTTGGGGTGTTGGGGAGGGGCAGGGGGCAGGGGGGAGGTGTTTAGTGGCGGGGTGGGGTGCGTGCGTCGGGAGGGGGTGGGGTGAGGCGGGGGCGTCGGGTAGGGGTGTTGCGTCGGGAGGGGTCGGGTGGGTTGCGTCTGCAGCTGGGTGGGGTGGTCGGGGTGGTGTGCATTGGGGGAGGGTGCATCGGGTAGGGGTGGGGTGTTGTGACATGTTGGTGACGTTGTGTGATCTTTGTGACTCATGTGACCTTGGTGACCTTGTTTGACCTTGTGACTCATGGACTAGTGTGACACTTTGTGACTGCGGGACTTGTGACCGTGGTGATTGCGATTAGTGACCTTGTGACTTCATGTGACGGGTGGGATTCGATGGGATTCGAAGGGGAGGGGTTGGGGTCAGGGAGGGGGCAGGTTTGTCAGGGAGGGGGAGGGTTGGCATGGGGGCAGGGTGCGTCGGGGACGGGTGGGGTAGGGCGGGGTGGGTGACCTTGGTGACCCCACCATGGGACCTTTGTGACCCCATGTGACAAGTTGTAAACTTCTTCCAGTGATTGTTTTTTTCTCTCATCATTTGCCAACTTCATATAAAGCAAGTGATCCCGCAACCAGCGACACTTGGGGTTCAGAACCGCCTTGTTTTGAAGAGCACCGAATTTCCAACATTTTGTGAGGTTGCACGATTTCACAATGGATGGGACACGAAAATTGGCATTTCGAGCTGAGCAGAAGTTAAATTGCAATCAGGATGCAGATTCTACATTTACAAATTGCTTTTTATGATAAAATACGTCTTTTGAGCATTACCCTTTAGGTACAGTTTACTAGCAATTTACCAACACAACTGCAAAAATCGTAAATTTGAAAATTGGGGTGCTCTGGAAAAAAATGTGCTATTATTCCTTTAATTAGTTTTGGATATTCCAGTATAGCCAAATGAAAGTTGCTACTCACTAGCCAAGACTGGTGTTATGAAAACTTCTTAACCCTAACATTACCAAGGTTTTGTTTAAAGGAGAACCTGTTACAACAAATATTAGGATACACATTACTGTATAAAATAATTATGATTAATATCTAGTGGTTTCATCGAAAAACAGAATTATATTAACCCTAACAATCAATAAACCATATAGTCTGACTGCATTATGTAAAGTCGCACTAGTGTATACGTGTTATGTGATACCGCCGGCACATGCGTATACCATGACATAGGAAATACACATTATGAAAGCTTCACGTGTGAAGGGTATGAGTACGTGCCAGTCGTATCATAAACAATTATACAATCTCATATACACTAGCGCGAATTTCACATAGCGCATGGTCAGACAAAATATCTTTAATTCGTTTTTATGGTTACTATAATTCCGTTTTTCCATGAAACCACTTGATATATTTTCAATAATTATTTTATAGCGTATATTGTATAAGTTATTCTTAGTACAAGTTCTCCTTTAAAGGGATTAGCAGCGATAATGCGAGAGAATCGAAAAAATATGGAAATGCATGTTCTTACTAATAAAACAGGGATAAGTGTGTACAATTCCATATAACTGCTTTAATGTAGAAACAAACTACCAAATAGTGAAAAAATGAGATATTTGAAGAAATTTGTCATGACTGTCTCCCGCAAATAGACATACAGCGATGGCATCTCAAAATATACACTAAACAGGTGATTGTAGTTTACACCAGTACAGAATGAACAAAGAACAATAATGTTTGTGTTTGAGGTCAAACTGTATTGATCATGGTGCACAATATCACGCTGAAAATCTGTGATATTCACCGGGAAAGGGTTTTTTGATCTCAAGTCGGAATTTTGATACGCACGTATAGAAATTACAGAATCAGATAAAAAGTACTGCCTTGCCTTTAATACACGGATTTCAAGCCAACCACTTGCAGGTTATGTTCGCATATCCATGCCAGTAACAAAAATATAAAAATATGATTTTTTATGATTTTTTCGATGTTTCGGATTAGCAAATCGCTGCTAATCCCTTTAATACTGCATTATTTTTTATGTCCTTGACAGATGAATGGTTAAGTGCAGGCTGTACTGCACTACCTACATCAACTTTTGAAGTGACACGGTGTCAGTGCAGTCATTTGACTACATTTGCAGTCAGTTTTCATCCCATTGTTACCGCTGTAAAGTTTGTAGACCTGACTATGTTCTTAAGGTAAGCTTAAAGTTAATGTTAAGCATTCTCTTTGTACATTTAAATTAGAGAATAAAGGTATGATTTGGTAAGCGGTACTCGATGTCATTATTTTAAGTAGAAGAACGAGGCTGGAGGCCGAGTTTTTCCACAAAAAAAAAATTGGTATCACCAGTTTCAATTCGTCATTAAGAGAGTACCGGTTCCCAAAATCATAACTTTTTCTCATTCTTAAACAGATTATAATTGAAGGTAATTTTTCTGCCACTACCTAGTAAGAAAAATCAAACGGCCAGTTGAACGCAAAAGAACATCTGCAAAGAAACGCAACATTGGCAGGCGCGCACAAATATAGTAAAATGCAGTATGATGCAAGCGTATCAACCTCCAAATAACGTCAATGCGTAGCGCATACCACCTGGTTTCAATTGAACCCAGGCATCTGCCAATGAAATTGCTTACATTTTCACAGCTGTTTTAAGAATGAGACCTAAAATTGTGCTGTCCTTCAGGGAACAAATCTTAACCAAGTTAAAGAAAAACATCTGGGTGGGAAAAAGCACCACTTTTATTCTTTTTTAAATGGCATATTTTTAGGACGCTAACCTGAAATTCAAGCTTGATAGGAATAAGTCAATGCATAACAAATCATGAAATGGTCATTGTTTTCCTTTACAGACCTCTCACCAATCCAATTCCTTACTCATTTGTATCTGCTCTCATCGGTGTCTACTTTGTTCTGTTAATATACTGCTACATTGCTGACAAAAATGATGAGACAAAGCAAGGACTCATCTATTTGAAAGATAACCAAGCATGTGATCAACACTAGTAAGTGATAGATCATCTGTGTTTTCTGTATTATCTTATGTAAGAAGTGAAAGTGCTATTGTATGTGTTAGTTAGGGCTGTCGTCGGCATGTTATTTTTATGGCGACATGTTGATATAATTTGATCACGACATAATGTCGACATAAATTTTAATACAATTTTATCATTCAATCAAACTGACTTTATGCTTTATATAAATCCAAGACTGGACACACTGAAAACTCATTACCCACATGACCCAGTTAACTCCAGGCAGGGTCTCCTTTGGGATACTGTTAGTCTTGAGTTTGGGTAAATGAACTTAAAAGATGTAAATAGGTCAGGTTAAGTTCAATCCCAGATATGCAGAACTACTTATATATTTTGCTGTTCTATATTTTCATAGCCCTTGTTATTATTCATTAAATAATATATCCCGAAAGAAACAAATTCGTCATAAATTGATCATTTTAGAGTAAACCATGTCCTTTTTGTGTCGCCTGCCTTAAGGCAGAAAGACACATAGGGATCACTTTGTCCACTGTAGTCTGTTGTTGTTGTCTTTTGATGTCTGTTGTTGTCTGTTGATGTCTGTTGTTGATGTCTGTTGTGAAAAAGGGTTAACATTTGCCTGTAATATCCACATACTTTGATGGATTTAAACCAAATTTGGGCCACAGGTGCCCCATGACATCCCCCATTTGTTGATGAGGTCAACAGTCACATACTAAGGTCAAGGTCAAGTTGTAAAATAGGCTGAAAATGTAAAATTAACCTCATTTGAAAAGTTGAAGTTCAATTGGAACCAAACTTGAGTCATAGGTGCAACATGGGATCCCTCATTTGTTGATGAGGTCAAAGGTCACATACCAAGGTCAAAGGTCACATACCAAGGTCAAAGGTCACATACCAAGGTCAAAGGTCATGTGAGGTCAAGTTGTAAAATAGGCTGAAAATGTAAAATTAACCTCATTTGAAAAGTTGAAGTGCAATTGGAACCAAACTTGGTTTATGGAGTTTACATGCAATCCTCATTTGTTTATGAGGTCAAAGGTCACATATCAAGGTCAAAGGTCACATATCAAGGTCAAAGGTCACATATCAAGGTCAAAGGTCATGTGGGGCCTATCATTCACAAACCGCGACTGCAGGCGACACAAGCGGTCAGAGGACCGATGTATTTTTTAATGAATGCTTAATATACAAGTTGTTGATATCCTGTTTTAATAGCGACATGTCAAGATATGGACTATGGCGACACATGTGTCAACATAAGGCATATTGCCCTAGTGTTAGTGGCACCTGTCAGATCAGTATTTCAAAACAGGCTACAGGAATACAAATACCTAAAGGATTTCCAAATATGCAATAGCAATTGTGTGAAAAAAGCATGCCAAACACAGTGAATGATGTCACTAGCCCTGGGCTGACAGGCAAGCCGGGCAGGCAAGTCAACCTAAGTCCTAAATGATGAACATAACATCATCTGGTTTGGTCCAATACACCCATATTTACCATGAACCTTAATTTTCTCTCTGGAGTCCCTTTTTAACTCAAGAGGAAAGGGAGTATAGCAGATAGCAACTTCTGATTTGATCCCGATTTGATTATTTGGACCATTGCCCTGAATTACCCAAGAAGCAGCTACAGAATACATACACAAAACTGTTGAGAATGTATTTAAAACCCAGCAAGTCATAATTCCTACTTTACCATGCTTCATCATGCTTTGAATATTATTGAATTGGCTTTACTCTCAACTGTGATGCACATTTCTCTTTGTTTATAGTTATGAGATAACTGTTGAGACAGGATTCCGAACCGGGGCAGGTACGACAGCAAGAGTCAGCATTGTGTTACATGGTGATGATGGACATTCAGAAACTAAGGAACTAGTCTGTGATGATAGACCACTGTTTGAAAGGAACTCAAGAGACAGATTCATCATTAGGTAATTTGACACATAAATTGGGTACTTTGTAATAGTTCAACTGTAATCTAAGGCCTTCATCTTACCTCTCATGGGTTGATGAAGGTGTTGATAATATTGTAAAGGGTTTTTGTGTCTCCTGCCCTAAGGCAGGAAGACACATAGGATCATTCTGGTCCATTGGTGTGTTGTGTGATTTGTATGTTGTTGTTGTTGTTGATGTATGTTGTGAAAAAGGGTTAACATTTGCCTGTAATATCCACATACTTCAATGGATTTAAACCAAAATTGGGTCACAGGTGTAACATAGCATCCCCCATTTGTTGACGAGGTCAAAGGTCACATAGCAAATGTGAAGTCAAGTTGTAAAATTAGCTGAAAATGTAAAATTGACCTCATTTGAAAAGAAAGTTCAATTGGAACCAAACTTGAATCATAGGTGCAACATGGGATCCTCATTGTTGATGCGGTCAAAGGTCACATACCAAGGTCAAAGGTCATGTGAGGTCAAGCTGAAAATGTAAAATTTACCTTGTTTGAAAAGTTGAAGTTCAATTGGAACCAAACTTGGTTTATGGAGTTTATATGCAAACCCTCATTTGTTTATGGGGTCCAACGTCACATATCAAGGTCAAAGGTCATGTTAAGCATATCATTCACTAACCGCGACGGCAGGCGACACAAGCGGTCTGAGGACCGATGTATTTTTTTCTTTACAGTGTAAGACAGCCATGATTCTAATCGGTTAACAACTTCAAAGTGCTTCTTCTCCCACATGCCTTAATGGATTTTGGTGACACTTGGACAAATGGTCCTTAGGTGGATTTGTTCATTGGGTTAAGGACATTGTTGAGGACAAAGGTCATCTAGGGGTCATATGAGGTCATTATGTAAAGTAGTTTTAAGTGCTACTGCTTGAAGAGAAATTACCAGGCATTCACCAAGTTACTCAGAATGATCCCAATGGAGTGAGTCATGTGGGGTGTTCAGAGGAAGTGATGTCAAAGGTCATTGGGGGTCTTTTGATGTCATTGTTAAAAAGCACTTTTTTATCCACAGAATTAACCTGTTAAATTGCTAAGAAATAAGTGGACATTCACCAAAGCTGCACAGGATGATATTTTCTCAGTTGATCATATGGGCTGTTAAGATTTAACAGGTCAAAGATTAGATAGTCGTCATATTAACTCAAAGTATAACATGTTTTAAAATGATGCTTCATGCACAGAAATGGGTTTTCCCTACATAGGTACTGGGGGGGGGGGACTCGGCCTCGCAGGTTTTCTCCGGGTACTCCGGTATCCTCTGCTTCTAAAACTGGGCTTTCTTCCCTAACGTGTATATGATAATAAAGTGAATTGAAGTATCTTTGTGACACTAAAATGACACAATTGTGTTGATGTGTTGTTAAATACTAATACCTCCTCTTCCTACATGTCCTACTCAAGTACTCAATTTTCAAACCCAGCTTGTCCGTGAATGCCACCAATTGCTTTCAGAGTATGGTGTGAGGCCTGAGTCAATATTTCCTTCCTTAAAAGGTCCAATACCTTTGTGACAAGCTGACTATGAAAGTGTTCTAACCCTGTTTGTAGCATCATTGCAATTTCCTGTACATTCTGCCATAAAAGACGGCAAGACCTTAAACATTAGCAGACCAAGTTCGGCGTAATGTCGAAGGTTTGCCAATCAGCGCGGCGTGGACTGTGATTGGTTTTGAATGTGTAGTATGGGCGGGGCATGTTCGAACAAAATATGATTTAAAATGTCAAAACATGCCCTATTTGAGTCGGGTTTCCAACGCAGGGACACAATAATTCACATAAGTAAACTTTCTGTTTCAATAAGCTTTAAATGTTCACAGATTATTCTTCACGGCCGACATGTGTTCTGCAACGTCAAATTACGTCAGACGCGCAATTGGGCGCCTTATTCTGTCCATGACTATAGTCATATTTGTTTTCATTATCAATTCTGCTACAGTGTGCCTGAAAGTCTTGGCAATGTTTACAAAGTGTTGGTTTGGCACAACAATGGTGGCATATCACCCAGCTGGTATCTCAGCCGCATAGCTGTGAGGGACCTGATTACAGGACAGAAGTGGCATTTCATCTGTGAGCGTTGGTTTGCGGTTGAGGAAGATGATGGCAAGATTGAAAGAGCAATCGATGTCCTCAAAGAAGGAGTAGGATTCCAAAAGGTAGGTTTTGTATGTGGTTGAGAGGAATACTAGAACCTACTAACTGCACTTTTAAAAAGAGACACTATTGGTGATTTGCTCTCAATCAGAAGTTTTAAAAATCATCAGATCAGATTTTTTGAATTGCCTGTAAACAAGTAATGTATCTTATTTACCTACCAGTGCTGAAGACTAAATCAACCTATAAGTCCAATCTACTTTTAGCTAATTACTGGCCCTACAGACACTTACTGTAACCTTAATTGAAAGGAGATTCATATCTTTGAGCACTGCTGTTTGTTTCTTTTTATAAAAAAAATAAAAAGTTTGCAAAAATAATTTATGAGAGTTCTACCGCCTTATCCTCTTCTTTTAAGCTATTCCCACCCCTGCAAATTTTGAATATTTTAATGTGTGAGAATACTTTACATGTGGAGAAAGGAAAATCCGCAGTTTCTAATTGATACCCACATATCTTGCTCCATAGTTTACTCTATTTATACATCACAATTCATGAACTAACAAATTTTAAAGTAAACCCGTTTTTCTTCAAAATATTGAGCTACCAGGTGGTATCACATTTAAGGTGTTTGGCAAATATGATTTGGTTGTCTACGGCGTACGCGCAAGCCACTTTATAAAACTCGGAGATGAGCAGCTACCTTCGTTTGCGATTTTAGCGTGGCAAAATTCAATGAGCGATTTTTCCCTGTGCTTTTGGCGAATTTGAAAAGCGTTCGTAAAATCGCATAAACTCGGGATGTGCCACACTTGTCTAAGAATCCCTGATTATTACGCGTCTTCCTCCTTTCCCGGCGCGCCATTTTATAGCCTATAATATAGGCCATTGTCATCACGTAGCAAATTAGAGTAGGAAACCCATGTTTCTCCCTCAGAAACTCATCTCTCATGTCTTGTCCAATTCTTTTGAAACTCGCAGGTATGGTCAAGTAATGAACATTTCTTGAAAAGTTAATGTTGTCATTTTGAAAATCTGAGCAGATGTTTGCGTTTGGGGCATTTTGTTCGTCCTTTTTGGGTGTTTTTTGTCATAATTGTGTTGGTAGGCACACATATGCTGAATTTCCTGTTTCCTACAATGTAGATGCATGCTGTGTAAGCTGAAAGCCATGCATAATCAATGCTGGCCTAGAAGAGGCATTGCATTTCAGCCCTAGTCTTATAACCACTTGGCAGTAATTTCATGCTTATCTAGGTAGATGAGTTATGTTATTGCCCGAAGGTTAGTTTGTTATTGTTTTCCTCCCCACCAATATCTTCCCCAGTGCAGTGTCTAAAGTTCCATGTGCCTTGTACCAGTGTCCTTTACACTCATTCCCAGTTGCTTTCTGAAGATAGGCTAGTTTGCAAGGTCCTCATTCCGGAATGCAATTTTTCAAACATGTTTCAAAAGCGCAAGTAGTAATATGCTTTACTTTAACCTTGCACTGTGTTAACTTGAACAGCCCAAAGTTCTCTCTTCAACCAATCAATCATGGCCTTAGAACACACACTACCTAAGAGAAGCATTTAGCCCCTCCCACAATCATCAGTTTTTGGTAACATTTCACCTCAATAATCCCATGCATGATCCCAGAATGTGATCCCACAAAAATCCATTTTGTAATACATAAAACTCGACCTTTTCCAAACCATTCCTGTCACACAAAACACAAGTACTTTTAAAAAATTTATACTGAAAGGTTTGGGTGCTCCTTAAACCTCTTTACAATACCGCCCTAAATTACTGACATATGTTTTAGTAAGAACATATAAGCACATGCAATGTATTATGTGATTAGTTTTCCAACAACCCTCTGCTACTATGAAGCAAGTTCAATTCAACCACTGTTTTTTCTTTGGAAACTTGTCATGATAACATCTAACCTTGTAGCTGGTCACATTTCGAGTGAATTTGTTTGCTTTTTTTTTCAAATTTTTTATGGGATAAAAGTGTTAAAACTGGTCTGGTCTATATAGAGGGGTGAAATTAAGCCAATTTGAAGTGTCGTGGTTAAATCTGTTTTTTTTATATAGCGAGTTATTGCCCCGCGCGGAGCGCGGGGCTATAGATATTGAATACCTTGCATGCATGTATTTTTTGCTGTATTGTGCATGAAGAGCCTTGGTCATAACATTTTTCATTACAATTGAAAATGTGAAAGTGCTAAAATTACTTCATGGTTGTAATGAACATGAATACAATATTATGCAAAACAAGATAGTTTTTGTGTAAGTAAATTGATGATACGTGTGAGATGACTGTATTTTTCAGTGTTTTTTCATACAATTTATATGGGAGCTGACAATTGCTATTTCCAGTGTTTAAGTGGGGTCAATAAAAATAGGCCAGTTTGGGCGAACTGCCCCACAGTGCCACGGGTTAATACTCTGTCTACTCAGGTACTTTCTCAATGGCATATCAAAATATTGACAATTTCTTTGGCAGATGACTCAGTTATGAGGGTCGGCATTGAGTGAAAACTTTAACACCCTTTATCGATACCAATCGTTATACCATATCCGTTTTCACAGTAAAAAGTTCCCCTAACATGTTGCAACAAGTATTTTTTTGTTGGAAACTGATGTTATTTATCTCTCAATTCTTGGCTATTTTGGATGTTTTATAATTCTGCCATTGCGCGGGGCATACATTGGTGCCCAGCACAAATGTTTCTTGTATTGATATGTATTATTTGTAATTTTGTATTAAGTTGACTATTTTTTTTTTTTTTTTTTTTTTTTTTAATTAAATTAAAGTTTGACAAAACACAGGAGATTCCTTGGTAAGGTAAATTGCCACCGCCCACGAGTTTGGACCATGGACTTCATAAATAATTTAGTTCAGTGATTCTCACCATTTTGCAAAGCAGAGAGTGATTATTTTATAATGTAGTCTTAGACATTGACAATAAATGTGATTGAAAGTGAAACTACCGGTTAAATTTTCCTGAAATCTCTTGGAAAATTAGCTGCATTTTCTCAATCTCAATCGGAAAACCAAAATTTTTGTAACATTGTGTGGAAAATTAGTAAATTTCCTCATCTGAAGCCAAAATTGTCCAAATATTGCTTAAAATGTTCAACTTTTTGTTGCAGTGAAAATGGCAATTAGTTTGGTTAATTTGGCCTAAAATTTGCCTCTCTTGTATGCTATGGGTCCCTTTTTTTTGCAAAAAATGGTATAGCTCTGGGGTCCTACTTCCATAGTCGTGGAGGCACGTCCCAACCCCACCAAGGTTGAACCCCCCCCCCCGTGGGTTACGTCAAGGACAACTAAGAAATGAGAATTATGAATTAACTCTCCATTAAAGATTCCCCCCCCCCCACACACAATTGACACTCCCTGTAATCAGGTCCCAATTGAGTTCTCCGATTGAAAATCTCGAAGCACATAATTATACCAGCAAAATATTTTGCTGTTCCTTGGAAGTGAAAAAGCAAATAACCGGTTTTTCCATAACAATAATTGATTTAAAAGTCATTGCCTTAAATTTGGCCATATTTTGTGGTTTCGGGTAAGTTAAACAGAACATTAATACACTGTAATGTCATAAAGTTTACAAAGATTGGCTATTGAATAGCCTGTGTCACCGACGCTAAATTGTCACGTTAAAATTAATTTTAATAATACCAAAGCCCAGATTAATTGGGTATATATTTTTTGTGAGTTCACCTCATAATAATTAGTTATATTACGTATGACAATGAGTACCATTTCTATTGCAATGACTAAAGGCAAGGCCATTGTATTATCATACCATAAAAATAAAGGGCCGTATTCTCAAACGCTGTTTAAAATAAACGGTGGTTAGGCCTAAACTGTGGTTAGCTAAACGCCAACGTTAAAAACCCCGTTAAATATTTTAACAAGTTAATTAGCTCACCACTGATTTCATCACGCCGTAAATATCATCACCGAACTGTTACTTATCTTCGCCTTATCTTAACGTGTGCGTGAACAATGTTTATATGCCAGACAATGCCTTCCGTAATTGTAGGCACTGCATGAACCCACGGGAACTTTCAAGAATGTTCGCGTACGCAATGAGCTTTTAGAATTTGTTTTGAATGATGGAGACCAAAGCCTGGTCCGATTTAAAACTAGTCTAACTGTTTTAAGTCGTTGTGCCGCACTTGCAATCATTCAATACTATAAACAGATAAACACGAGCAAAAAAATCGAAGCACAGGAAAAAGGACAGAAAATGACCCGAGGACTCAGAGAAAGATAAGAGAAATACAGGAGGTAACTGGTCTAACCACGACTATCACATAGAGCTGAAAATAGCAGGCATTTGATGAAAACGTTAAGTTAAACACGACTTAAAACTACCCCCGGATCAGTCTAGTTTAACAAACGTTTTAGGCATTTTAAACTAGTTCGGCTAAAATTTAAACAGCGTTTAAAGTTACCATGCTTTGAGAATTGCGTCTATTTTAGCGGGCGTTTAATTGCAATTTAACCCAAAGTGGGATTACGTTAACTCGTTTGAGAATATGGGCAAAATTTTTGGCCTGTTCATTTCAGGGGTGGAATTAATACTACTGGTAATGCAATTATAAGATGGTAAAAACACCCGGCTTTAAAAAACTGGGAACGCCCCTTTCTTGCACAAAGTTTTTAAAGTGAACCCTTTAATGGTAAACAGTGCAGTAAGGTACAATTTCAGAATGCAGGGGCCATTACATCAATTAAAGGTGCCTTTTGGTGTCTAAACACCTCCTTTTTGTCAGGTTCACTAGATATCTCCGAGAAAAGATTAATTCCAAAATTTTCAGTGATTTTGATGAGGCGGTTTTGCTGTTATTAACAATGTTTATATCACGGTGACCCAGAGGCCAAGGCCACTGTGGGTTTTAATTTCTGCTGTCCTTTACCGGACAGAAAATACGAAGGACTAATTTCTTTCCAGATTAGATCGAATTTGCAAGTATGATTAGTAAAACATGCATACTTTAAGGCTAACGGGTCGATTATGTAAAAATCTCAACTCCTTTGGGTAAAGTCCCAAGGGATGAGCTGTGGACAACGAAAAGCCATGTTTGAGTGTTGCGTTCATGTAATTATGACTTTCAAATAGCAGTTTATAAAGATTTACCCGGTAAGAACAAAAAGAAGGAACCTTTTAAGTTAGCTTTGAAAGACTAGCTGAAAAAAATAACTTGTGTGTCCTAATTAAATATTTGTGGTAAAATTAACACAATTGTGAAAACAATTATCATCATCCTGGAACTTATAGAGTACTATATTAACTGAAGTACGTATGATGGAATTTTCACAGAGGTATAGATTTTGATTTGAATCCTATTGTAAAGTGTTCAGGTATATGCAAAATCAAGCCTAATTTTAAGTCAGAAGCTAGATTCACATTAGAGCAGATTGTCCTTTTTACGGACTCTTCTTGTTAAATTCATGTTTCTTATTTAATAAGGCAAATTAAATATAGTGGTAAAAGACCAATTACTAAATAGTCATTTGTCTTTTCACACTATAGTTTATTGTCATACTCATACATAAGAAACCTAATTTCTACTACCTATTTTCCTTTTACCCTTGATCTTGGAAAAGTGTATTAGGCAATTGTGCGATTTTGTTTTTTATTAGGTTGAAACCAAACTTTGTCCAGGCATGTTTCTCTTTGAAGTGTTAAAAGAATTAAAGATATAAACAAGTTAACAGATTTTGGACACATTGAAACTAAACCAAGATAAATTCAATCGTAGGGCCTACATCAGCATCTAAGGTACTTTGTGGAATCACTCACATTTTAGAGGACAATTTATTCAATTGAAGAGCTGTTATTTAAATGATCAAACGTATGGTGCGGGTGTATTATTTTCCAATTCTCTGTTTGAAAAATCAGTAACGGCAAATGCTTACCCTCAAAAGCTACTTACAAATGAAAAACTGTCTCAAACAAGTCAAATGCGATATTGTAGGCCTACTGACTCACAATTACATACATTTTAAATAAAATTGAAGTTTTTTGTTTTTTATTGTAAGAACTGTTATCTTGATATAAAAAGTAAACAAAGGTTAAAAGAACATTAATTTCTTAAACTTCTTTCTCCCACCCCACAACATAGATTGACAGTCAGTGAAAATTCACTGCCCATGCAGGATTTGAACCTGGGACCTTCGTTTCACTAGTCGATTCTCTACCAACTGAGCTAATGAGTCATATGGAGAAAAGCAGTGATGTTACAACTATAGCCTTCAGTCCAATCCTGTGCCTCTACATTCTTCTAACCAAGAAGCGTATAGTATTTTTTAAGGAATATAATCATTATGGAACATCCATTCCAAATCTATATTAATGTGAAAAAGAAGCTCAACCGTGTGGGTAATTAACAGAACATGAATAAATTCCTTAACTTCTACCACACCAACAACATAAATTGACGATAGAAGATATGTAGAGGATAGGAATTGGACTGAAGGCCTATAGTTGTAACATCACTGCTCTTCTCCATCTGACTCATTAGCTCAGTTGGTAAAGCATCGGACTAGTTGAAATGAAGTTCCAGGTTCAAATGGTCATGAATTTTTCACTGACTGTCATTTTATGTTGTGGTGGTATAAGTCTTTCTTTATGAATTCTTTCATGTTCTGTTTAATTACCCACACGTTGCGCTTTCTTTTCCTTCTTCAGTTTTTTTAAAAGTTTTCTAAAAGATGGGTTATTTTTTCATTCATTTTGAACACCTAAATAGAACATGCATTAGGCCTACCATGATATATCCCTTATCGGCCTATTATCTTATTAGCCCGTTTCCTTTGTTCTTTTTTATTTAATGGAAGTTCTTTTCCATAATCAAAGGAAGGATTTTTCCATGCAAAAACTTCATCTACTTTCTCACCTTACCGCAAGTAATACTGACTAAAATAGTTTGCTTGCAACCAGAGCCACACTTTATAATGCATAGAACGTGTCCTTGTATGGCCAGGCTCTGACCCTAGGTGGGTATTTAAAAAAATCATTAGCAGTGTCATATGAAGTGCAACTTAATGATGGCAAAAGGCAACATGTGGTTTGGCTCCCTTTAACCTTGCCCTGTGTTAACTTGAAACAGCCCAAATTCTCTCACTCCAACCAGTCATATGTGGCCTTACAAACATACTGCTATCTCATAGTGTATTGAGTCATCCACAATGCACCAGTTTTTTGGGACTTTCACCTCATTACTGTCATGTATTCCAGCATGGATCCCCTCAAAATCCATTCTTTAAGTATTGGTGGCGCTTTCATGTTACTTCGTGGATTTTAATAGTGATCCCCCTTTCCGGTTTGATTTATATCCTAAACACAATTGTATTAAGTGCATTTCTATTGTAATAATATATACATGTAAGGTCTTAAAGGATTTATTGTCTTTGAATGGCATCATATTTATATGCTAACTGCATCATTGATGCCTGGTTTTGTTTTGCTGCGTGAACATATAGGCGTAAACTAACGGAGACTCAGCGTCTCTAGTGAAGACTGAAATTTCCCTCTAAAAATGTCCTGTTTTTGACGATTTCCAGAACACTAATACGTTGACACCATTTTTTATTTCGGTAATTTGCAAGTATGCAACTTAGACTAAACATATGTGAAAAATCAAAGCCATCGTCCCCTTATCTTTTTGGGGGCACTTTAGTATCGTTGCATCACATTTCTCATAGCGTTTTGCGTGGTAAAGTAAAATTTTAGCAAAAATTGGACTTTTTGAGTCTTTTTTTCTCAAAAACAAATCTGGTAAGCCATATTTTTTTATTTCAAGATTTTGTTATCAGCACAAATGAATGTACTACATATCCAATTTTAAGAATTCTTCGGCCCCATTTAAAGCATGATGCCAACACCTTAATTGCCTCAAGAGAATAATTTCATTGCCCCGGGCAATCGGACAGCCGATTTTTCGATACTTGTCTGAAGCAACCAAAGTTGGTGGGGATTAACATATAGGGTCCACTTTCTTGAATGGAGGGTCTTGTGTCCTCCCCAAGTAAATCCTTAGTACAGGCCTGATCTTACCATGTTTTAATCGTTGAGGAACTAACTTTAATTGTTTCTGTTCTCACATCATTTTAATTATTTTTCCAATTTGATGAATATTTTGCAGCATTTTGGGCACGACACAATACTTTGCAGACTACATACATATGGAGTTCTATTTTCACCCGTCCACCATACAGTGTGTTTACAGAGTGCAGCGTTTAACTTGCTGTCTTTCTATGTCCATGGGATTCTGTCTATTTGTGCTCTACGCTATCATATTATGAGAGATGAGGTAATGTTTAAAGCAATATTAGCACATTTTTGAAGAGCGCCCCCAATTTTCAAAAATTTGGGAGATTTTTACACCGGTTGCATTGGAACTAGCTAGTAAAATATACCTGTGGATAGGGTTACGCTGCGAAAATGTCTATGTGTCACCAAACGAAGACTTTGTACTGTAGAATAATTTTTATCGGGGATCCCCAGATAATAATTCACGGGCTGCTGGAAAACGGCATTGCATGTGAAATAGCCGGTAATAGCGCCATGTTACGGTCTACGCTCATCCATTAGTTGTTTTAAAGTTCGCAGTCAGTTAGAGGTTATTTTTAGAGGTGACCTATTTCATCAGTGAAAGGAAGAAAAGTAACATTTCCAGCTCTGCGTTAAGTCAATCTGGGATCCCAATTCTAACACAAAATCGATTTATTTGGATAATACGAATTTTTAGCAGTCTCGTTCGAGGTATAGTTTCCTAGGACAATTACCAACGTAAGTGTGCAACCAAGATCCAAATTTTGAAAATTGAGGGCTCCTTCAAAAAAATGTGCTAATATTGCTTTAAATTTGATTTTGTGGGTTTAGAGTTTAGACATTAAGCAATGCATTAATTATGATAGGGAATAACCAATGACCCTTAAGGAATATTTCGGTTTACATTTTCAACATTATTTAACATAAGCCAAATTGGCATTGTAACTTCCGGTATATTTTAGGACTCCTGACTTTCATCCCCTAGTCAATAATTCAGGAAAATTGCCTTTTGGTAATTTTGAAAAAATAGTTCTAAGATATGCTTGATATTTAAAAATACAAAATTAATTTTATATTTCTTCCTGAAAATTTGACTGCTGTTTGCCGTTTTGAATATTGCTGGAATAGTTATAAAAACATATTATTAAAACCAATTACATCTCTGATTTGTCAAAGGTCAGTAGTCCTAAACGTCGCAAAAACTTCCCACAATGCATCACCAATCTGTAAT
This sequence comes from Ophioderma brevispina, assembly GCA_023653785.1. Taxonomy (NCBI): domain Eukaryota; kingdom Metazoa; phylum Echinodermata; class Ophiuroidea; order Amphilepidida; family Ophiodermatidae; genus Ophioderma; species Ophioderma brevispina. The sequence goes on from JAMKCH010044568.1 coordinate 39,147, forward strand.
TGTCCGATTTCGCTTAATTCAATATAAACTGACCTAAATATTGTGAAAAGATTTTTTGATGGACTAAAAAAAGCGGAAAAATAATGGTATTTATTTTTTTGTAATTTTGTTGTGCATGTAAAATGGGTTATGATTCATATTAACCATGTTGATAGTAAAAGAATGTGTTGATTTTTGAAAAAACCTAAAAAGGTAAGTGGTAGACATTGGACAAAGCCTAAACACAATAGTTTTGTCATCCCCCTGTTTGATATGATTGACGGTCATATATGATGGATCTTGAGTTGGCTTGTGTCAGGAGAGGCCATGTCAGTTGGAATTGATGTAGTGCTTCTACCCATTCCAATCAACTCTCCTATTATCTTTTTCTAGGTTCTATATTTATCATAATCATCTATTATTGGTGGTAGTTGAAAGGGAGACTAATTTGACCTGGGTTTAAACCAGGGTTAGTCCTACAGAGGGGACTTTTTCCTTCAAAAATCCTGTGGAAGTTAAATGTAAAAGGTAATAAAATCCTCAAGTGGATTGGCATGAGAATTTTACTCACCGTTACAGCATCACTTTTGAGAGCATGTTGTAAGGAAAAAAAGGCCCTCTTGTCGGACAAACCCTGTTTTAAATCCAGGTCTAAAGTTATTAGTCTCCCTTCAGAATACAAGCCATGGGTCTATAACAGTGGTTCTCAATATGATCTACGAGATGGGTACATCGTTGATGCTTCATGCTGTTCATAATAATGTATGATGTTATGATGAAATAAAAAAGGCCCAATATAAAGGATCAACATGGGTACTCTAATTATTGGAATGCATTCGTTTTGGTGCGGAACCTCATCAACATAACTATGTTTCTTTTCTAAGGTCCACGTGATGCATAAACTAATTTCATAATTCTCAGCAAATCATACCTAAAAGGGCACACTCTGTTAGGTGCAACTCTTTAAAATAATCTGATGTGGGTCAAGAAATCTGGTTTGACGGTAACTATGGGTGGCCTATGGGATTAGCGTGGGTTTTTAATGCTTTCCCAACCTGTCCAGCACGAGGCTTTTGGGTTTGTTTTTTATTACACTCTCCACGCTGATTATGTATGATAACATGTATGGGGAAATTGTACGATAATATGCAGGCACGAACCCGGTAGTGGTCGGGCGTGTGCTCTACTGAATTGTGTGAAAGTTTACTTATTTTGGTGTTATTTCCTTATTCAGATGGAGCATCCTCTCGGTTATTGTGTGTTCTGTGCTTGCATGTTGAATGTTGTATAATATTTTTTTGATGTAATTTTATTATATGATATTGTTCGTTTTGTTATTTTTAAAGGGGGTTAACCGGATTGTAATTCAGAGTGCAGCCGTTCTGAAGGTTTGTACTTTACGGTGTTAGCCCATTAATAATAAATAAATAAAAATGTGGTTATATTGACAGGATCTTGAGCTGGGCTAGTAGAGTGTATCAGGCGAGGCTGTGTTAGTTGGCATCATTGTGGCTCTCTTCATAACAAGCAATTTTCCTATCATCATTGCTTTCAGAAGAGCATAGGTAGGTAGAAATTGGTTATCAATGTAAACAACTGAAATGAATCACACATTAGGGTCAGTTAGGGAACGTCATGTTCTTTACCATAAACCAATCAATGAAATTATTTTAACAATAACTGCTGTAAATATGCTATTTTACATCGAGGACAGTGTAGTATGCTAAAAAGGAGAGAGGAGAAGTAGTAGAATTATCCATTTTGTGTAAGTTTGTGTGTTGTGGAAAGTTAGCTCTTTTTGCAAAGAGATGACAAGTGGCATGGGCATTATTTTTTGAAAGGGTGATGTTGCGAGTTTTATTGCTATTACCCTGCGTAAAGTAGTGCAATAAACCTAAATAGGGAAAAAATGATGGTCGTGTAAAAAAATAAAGGGTATCAAATGATATCACTGCATGCCAGTGCAAATAAAAGTGAGTTGCAAAAATGGCCAAAAAGACGTATTAGGATTTTATGATTTTTAGGCAAAATTACATTTGAAACTTGCACCAATTTGAATATCTGGGATGATAATTTAGATGGACCATTGCCAAAAAAAACGTGGGAGGGATAATGCTCTACATCCCAGAATTACTGCCTATGATAAGCAAAGAAACAAGAAAATAGTACTGTTAATGACTAGAGTTACGAGAATAGTCTGTAGTTTATGTAAAAAGTGGTGGTGTTGTTTTATAATCCAAATTCTCTTTTTGTTATACAGCCTAATTGTGAACCTGAAAAGCCAGAAAACTTTCGGAAGAGAGCACGCCATATATTGTGATAGCCCATGTAAAGATATAGTTGACAAAATATGAGCAATAACCTAAAACAGTGATAACAGTAATCAACATTTAAATGGTGTAACAACTGTGGCCAACATCAGCAAACAGGGGTGGGGGGGGAAGGTCGGATTTATTGGATCCATCGGAAAAATTAGCACTCTATATAAATACCCAGTAAACATTATAAGATTCTTATGGTGTTAAAGGGTCATGATACGGTCTTTTTCTGTCATAACTGTGCGAAAACGGGTTACTGCAAAAGGCTACACCTAAAAATGAATCATATACGTTAACTTCACGAGAAAATGCGATCAACTATGACAAATCAGGTCTGGAAAGGAAATTGAGCAAAAATGGTGGTGCGATATGAGCCAGATCTTGTAAATACGTCAGGTCTAAGTTTGGTTGCATGAGCGCCGTAGTCCGTGTGGTGTATACGTTCGCTGCGCGGAACTCGTCGAGTCAATAGGCATGGTAGGACCCCCTATACATGAGAATGAGACTTAATTTGAATGAAATAACGTTCTCAAGCAGTCTAGGGATTTTGAAATGGCGCGAAAATGAATTTTCAACTGTCAATTTCTCCAAATTTCTTTACGAACTAAAAGTTTGCAGAACAGTAATTGCTTTAAATGAGGTCTTCTTGCCGTATGGTAAAAAATGAATGAATTCATCAAGCGGTTTGGGAGGAATCAAATCAGGCATATTAATGCCGATTTAGGGATTGTTCCATAAAGAGCTCCCAGGAGTGAAAACTCCAAATCCCAACCTAGTATAGAACATCCCCCCCCCCCCCCCCCCCCCCGAAACAAGATAAAATTTTTGGCACCCCACAACCATGTTGAGGATCGCCTATGTAATATGCAGATGGATGGATGTGAGGATGGCCTATGTAATCATGCAGATGGATGGAGTTGAGGATGGCCTATGTAATCATGCGATGGATGAATGCCTGTCTGGATGGCCAACAAAATCATTAATCCACTCTACAGACTAACCACCAATGAACTAACTTGACACAGTGATAAAACATGATGAGATCATGTGCTGTCTACTTTTTGAACAAGTAGGATATCATGACGCTCATTGCAATTGAAAAAAATCATCATCTTCTGTACAGATTAAACCGATTGTCTATGAGCTTCTATGTGATAGCAACATGATTAGCTGGGGTCATATATAAAATATTTTATCATTCGTCACCAGACTAGGGGATTTTGATAGGGTCAAAAAAAATCAAGACGGGTGATAGCAACCACCCCTTTGGTAGATGAGGGTAAAAAAAAAAAAAAAAATATCCCCTGTGGCTTTGGCCTACAGGATTTTGTCGCGCAGATTGTTTTCATCTGTAGGTCACAAACAGTTGATGTAAGTGCCTAGTCTGCCCAGATCTTTGGTCCATCTGATGAATCTTGCACCAAAGGACCTCAGTAGGGGACACTGCATATGGTATGAGATATAGGTCTGAAGGTCAAAGGTTAAAGGTTGTATTGGTAAAATTATATTTTCATATTAACTGCTCTTAATCCTTTTTTTTTTTTTTTTTTTTTTCTTGCCGTATGGTAAAAATTGAATGAATTCATCAAGCAGTTTGGGAGGAATCAATCGGGCTTATTAATGTCGATATAGGGATTTTTTCAATAGAGCTACACAGGAGCCTGACAACCTCCAAAATCCCAACTCTAGTATCGAACATCGGGCGTCCACTTGAATGCTCTGTAAAAATCCTTCTTGACCTCTCCATTGTTTTGCAAACAAGTTCATGTCCTGCTTACTCTTGTATGCATTGACTCTGTCAAAAGAAAGAGTCAAGACTGCCCAAGACTCACACAGTGTGTACAGATTGCCAGCAAATGGCCCTATGTGACCTCACAAGTTTTAACTTGCAGTATTTTTTTTGTCTTTAGATTTTGAGCCCAAAAAGATCCAGAGAGGTGAAAGTTGGGATTCAGGAATGATGGATAATTCTACTGCTTTCACACTACACAATCTGCAGGCATGGGCTAGGCAAAAGTGGAAACACAGACACAAGGTAATCTATTTTCAAAGTAGGTATGAGTTGTTGGGAATGTAGTCTTAGATGTGCCAGGTATTAGAAGTGACAAAGCTGTTATAACAAGTTCAGAGCGTCGCCATCTGCAATTATCAGAATTGCAAGTGAAGCGTTCCCACGTAAACCAATCCTTTGCTTGGACAATAAGAATGATCACGACCAGTGTAGCTTTACACGTGTAAATATTTGCAATTTGCAGGAGAAAAGGCATAAAGTGAAGAATAAAATCTGTTATAATTAGCTTTAAAGTCCACCACACCATGACGATTATGATTTATATATCAAATAGAAAGCTTTTTGATATAATAAAACGAGAAAACATAAGTTTTTTTATTTCCCAAACGTACGTTAGTCACAATTACACTGAATAGATTATTTTTCCTGAGACCCACTATAAAACTAACATGAAATTGAATTGGGCGCTATGCCTGTGACGTAATTAACGTATCAGCGGCAATAAACATGTCGGGGCTCATGTTACTAACGCCGCACACACTGGTTTGGAAATCAGTTCTAGATCTTCTCTTCAGACAAAGTTAAGTGAAGTACTAAGCCCGAGTCCAAAAAGCAGTTATGAGAATCGAACTTGGGATTTCTAGCGGGAAATACCCGGTGATAGCGAGAGCTAGCCAGGGTCATTCCCGGTGAGGAAATTACCCGGCGAGGACAACGCGAAGGTATACGTACGGGGATACCGTGGGGTGATGCATACCAGCGTAAGTGCCAAAGATTTTGAACAGTTGTTGAAAAAGAAAAATCCAACTAATTTTTATTGAGCGGTAGTTAATTTGGATCGGTATTCATCTTAATAAGTATATAATTCATGTTATTTTGTGTGAGTAAGAAATTTTATATGATTTGTATTAAGCGAGCAATCATGAATTAATCACAGCATGGGCGAATCAAAAATGTGCCACTACACGTAATTCTAGGCATGGGTGGACCATAATTCGTTGATGAGCTATTGGCGCTTTGGTTTTGATGTCATGTTTGGGCTGAATCACTTCTCGCTGATTGATGTAGGGGGATGAACTTACTTGTCAAAAACCTGACATGTCACGGCATCCTGTAAATTTTTTCGGGATCAATTTGACCAACTAAACAGATTTATGTACAGTTTAAACTTCAGTTCATTTTGAACATTGAAATAGGTTCATTTCTCTAGGATCTTTTTGGCACTTTTTCCCCCAGAGGATATTGTTGTACATGAATAAGCCAGGTTATTTTTCACATTAGAGCTGTATAACCAAATGAATGGATTTTTCTAACCTCACCCCCTCAAAAATTACGACGCAATGTGCTCCCCACGGCAGCTATGCGTTTTGTACCTCGGCCGGTCATGATTCATGGCCGTTTGATCTGCACAACAGATTATACACCGTGCGTAGCTTCACGTATATTGTGGCGTGGCTTACCCCGGTCGTACCGTGCCTTATCGTTTTTTCTCATTCCTTAGGGGTTGTTTAATTACAATTCCAAGCTGTAGACCAAATCATTTATTAACAGGAATCTTGGCCATGAAATAATGTGCAGAAATATGGTTGAATGAAGTCATTAGCACAAAACCAGACCATTTAATAAGGGTAAATCCCCACCCTGGGGTGGTTCATAATACAGCTATCGCCAGAGCTTCTAGCGAACTAGTTTACCAAATATACGTACAATTGCCGTTCATCATGAGACAGCTCCAAACATATCATGTGTAGCAGTTTCTACGGAAACCAGCGTTTTCCTTTCCCCCGTTTGATGATGTATATATTAATTTGCTAGGTCTAAAATGTGTACAATCAATTATAAAAACGTTGGTGAATCGTGAATGGATAGTTTGCTATACCATATTACAAAGCAAGCCATGCCAGGCAGAGTGAAATACGAATGCGCAGCAACTGACTAGTTCATGACCCGCCACCGGTCAAATAAACTATAATTCATATGATAAGCAGACATCTACAAACATTCATACACATTAAAAATGTATTTGCACATATTAAGTGTATAAAAGAATCATGAAAGGCACAGAAATAACTTTTCAGAGCTGTTGGTGTTGCATGGTTGCCACGCCATGAATACACATTCACCACCACTCAGTCCACTGACGGCCGGCCGCGGGTCACCCACCTTCCTTGTAAGTCTAGAGGTGTTTTCACAATATTAATCCCCATATACATAGCACCAAGTACCAACAACTTTCTCGTCTTCAGTCTCTTCTTACATTGCAAATAACAATGTTAATGCATACAGAATGGCAGCATATTGTTAGTAACATCATGACTCGAGATGTACAGTGTTTACATATTTGCACTGTGATCACGTAATCCGTGTCCCCTGAATGACGTCATCATCGTCATGCATTTATAATAAGGTATTTGGGCACTTTTTGGGCGAATAGAAAATACGGAAAAATACATAAAATCTTGGCAGTTTTTAATCCCTCACTGCTTGATAAAGACAGATAAAAATTGAAACTGTATTCTGTTCATTTCATAAGGTCACCAGCTTTCTTTTGAGATGTAATCATAATTTCATGGTGTGTGGACTTTTAAGTATTTTATTTTGCAACTGAAAAATATACAGAAAAGAAGAAAACAGTAGTGATAAAAGATGGTGACTCTCCATTCAGTTAACGTGTTTGCATAAACTGAATCTCCTTCAGTTACATGTTTGGCAGTAACTGAAATGCCATTCAGTTACAATGTGCGTACTGAATCTCATTCAGTTACATGTTTCGTTAAGTGTCCGTACTGACAGTAATGACACAACATCAGATTTTGTCCTTCCTTATTAGGTTGCTTTCAGTTTTATCATTTGTAGGGTATGTTAGGATACAATGAATACAGATGTGCAAAAATCTGATTATTGATGATTTTTATTGTGTCGCCTGCAAGAATTGCAGGAGGCATCACCTACCAGTCCTGAATTCTGTCTGACCGTATGACTATATGACCGTATGCCTGTGTACCCGTGTTTTCCAAGGTTAAAGTTTTGGGGAAAAAGTTTCTAATTCGAGAACCAAAAGTCCATTTCTTAAAAAAATAGGGTCATAGGTGCTCCTTGGGAACCTCCATATGATAATGAGGTCAAAGGTAACATACCAAAGTCATAGGTCAAGTTATAAAATGGGCTAACTAAAATCATAAAATTGGGGCATAATTTGAATAGTAAAGACCAATAGCTACAGGACTTGGGTCATGATGGCCCTTAGGAACTTGATAATGAGGTCAAAGGTAATTTACCAAGGTCAAAGGTCAGGGTTTGGCCAGTTATAAAATAGGTTTCATATACAAATTAGCTTCATTCAAAGAAGTAAAGTCCAATAGGTACAGATAGATGTCCCTTGCTAAAGCCATAGATGAGGACAGTGAGGTCAAGTTGTAAAATAGGCTGAACATCAAAGGGCTTCATTTGAGAATAAAAGTACAATTGCTATAGAACTTGGTCATATAGGTACCCTTGGGAACCATCATGAGGTCAGGTCACCTACTAAGGTCATATATCAAGGTCAAAAGGTCATATAAAGGTCAAGTTATAAAATAGGCGGGAAACATCAAATGGCTTCTTTTGTGAGAAGGAAAAAGTCAATAACTACCCATCTTGGTTCATAATGCACCTTGGGAACATTCCTATGATAAGAGATCAAAAGGTCACATACAGGGTTCAAAGGTCATAGAGGTCAAGTTATAATAGGCTGACAACAAAATGGCTTCATTTGGGAAGTCCAATTGCTCCAGAACTTGGATCATAGATGGTCCCTTGGGAAGTTTCATATGATAATTGGGTCAAGGGTCACTTGCCAAGTTCAAAGTTTCATATGGGTTCCAATTTATAAAATTGGTCTGTGAAAACATGAAATTGGCATAATATGAAAGTTGAAGTCCAATTGCAACAACTTTGGCCATACATGCAAAGGGAACATTCATATAATAATAAAGTAACGGTCATCTGAGGTCAAGTATAAAATAGGAGTGAAGGCAAATTGGATCGCGAAAGAAGGCGACACTGTGGTTCGAGAACCACTCGTTTATTTTACAAAGCAAATCACTGATAGTGGCCTTTCAGAATAGGCAGCACCTTCCCAATGACACATTTTGTCTTGAGGTCAGAAGTTGTTACCAAGAGAATTTAGCCCTAAAGGAGGCAACAACAGAGTTTTGTCAACTGAAAAGATCAAATAATAAAACAATTGCATTCACGGACAATATATAGAGAAAACCCGTGCCTAAAAAATCCAAATTGCTTGCTTAAAAGTTAGTGTAGTTCTCTCTAATACAGTTGGGTGAATGTTATATTCTGCACATGCTGAGAACAAGAGGCTCTCCTGATCTTAAGAATAGGAAAATCATTTGCTGACTTCAAGGTACGAGAAAGTCACCGGTTAAGACATATCAAAATATATTATGTTTGTTTTCGAGCTCTATATTTCCACGAATAAGGTTAGAACCAATAGAGATGACTGGTCCAGGAGAGTGACCGAGAGAGGTGAGAAGAATGGGCGCTCTATGTCAGATCAACAGTCCATATTTGACTTTGGAAGCATCAGCGTTTTGGTTTGATTTCAGCAGTCACAGGTAAGCACTATATGTTTGATCAACAGTCCGTTTCTAGAACTTCTAGCAAACTAACATATTATATATGACTTATTCCAATTGTAAGGCGAGTTACATTCCGGAACCAATTGCCATCCTGATTTCAAGTCATACTTCGGGTTGTAATTTTGCAAGGAATATTACAGAACAAAGCGATTCTCAGAATATGGGAGACTAACCGTAATTACATAATAGATGGGTAAAATAAAATTTATAGTAATGTAACAAAGTGTGTTATTAAAGATCATTACACCTTCGCGCCCTGGGTATCCCTCAGCATATGGTTGTGAATTCCGATGATTGTCATTGGGGAAATCCCATGGACTTAATTTCAAGGATTTCACTTCAGGTAATCAGGAGGCCGATTAGGTCACGCATTCAAAGGATTTACTATAGTAAGGAAACAGACGGATTACCGGCAAATAGTTGCCTCACGGTAACATTATATCTTATCTCGCGAGTTTTGCTTTTCTTTGAAACTGCAACAATGGGTGTCTGGAGTTGATGAAATGATTGCGGGCTTTATGAGTCACTGTGCAAGAATTTCCATTCATGCATTACTTCAACACCCTTGTTATTCCCACTGTACTACGCGAAAAAACCAAACGTTGGACGAAGAAAACATGGTAAAAATGGTGGTCGCAAAAAGTAAGAAGCGGAGGTTCAAATCAGAAATCAGTTCAATCCCCGTCGTCAAACCCTAGATTATTCCCTCCCTTTCCGCTGGAAGGATGAATAAACAATCAACTATAAATCCAAGAAACGAACGTTCATTGATCAAACATAACAACAGACATATGAACATTCGGCTGTGGAATGCTCGTTCGGTTCGCAAGAAAAAACGTGAGGAATAAGGTGAAAAATTATTGAAAATGATGTTGATTTGTTTGTAATTACCGAAACATGGTTGGCCGCTGAAGATCCGGTGGTGATTGGTGAACTTTACCTCCTGGATATTCCTTTTTGTTGTAACTTTCCTTGTCCAGTATGTGGATGTGTGGTGATGGAGAATGGGGGAATTGGTATAATACACAAAGCTCAGTATCCCTTGCAAAATGCTTCGTACGGATATTAGTACGGTTATTTTTTGAAAATGCAGCGTCATGGGACAAGAGAACTGGACTTAGAAATAATATCTATATATCGTCCACCTCCATCTCCTGTGGTGTGGGTTGGGGTGTGTGTGGTGGTGCATGCGCGTGTGTGTGCTTGGGGAGTGAAAGATTTAATTTAATTCTAAGGTTTAGCCTAGTAGGTTGTTGATTTTTGAAACTGGTAATATTGTTAAATTCTACTTTTTGATATGTAGATGAGCTGGTATCTTTGTAATTGTATGTCCAGAGCTTTGATCTCTTGAAATAGCGCTTAATAAAATACCTGTTGTTATTATTATTATTTATTACTTGCCATGCCTAAAATGCGATGGTAAATGGCTCTATGTCAATATCAACTCAAGAGTGTGAGTACAGGGGCACTTGGCGGGGACGGGGAAGTTAAAACATGGTCGATTGCACGACTGTGGTGCAGTTATTAATGGAATACAGTACTTGCTTTCGTACTCTGGTGCTGAGACAAAGGAATAGTAATTAAATGGTTAATCAAAATGGCAGAGAAAAGAAAATTAGGTGAAATTTAGATTTTTTACCCCTTAGTGTGTCGATTCAGGGCAAAATATGGCGGAGTGTTTGCAATAGGGCTAATGCGGAAATGGAATGTTGACATTCCAATGTCAGCCATAGTGCCAAGTATAGGAGGAGAATGATATTTTGAAATTCCAGCAAATTAAATACATTGGTATTTAGTATGAGTCAGCCATATTTTCTGTTATAAAATTGGGGTTCTTGGAAGAATAAAGTTAGAATGTATGTTTTAAATAGAGCAGGGGTGTCCAACCTTTTTGATACGGGTAGCATCTGTTGAATCCACAACTATTGCGGGCCGCAGACAAGTAATGGGGCTCTCAAGTTTGGAGTATGACGTGTCTGGAAGTAGGACCCATATCTATACCAATATTTACCGAAAAAGGGATCCATAGCAATACCAATTTGGGTCAAATTTAAAACAAATTTTCCATTTTAGTTTACCTTTTTAGCAAATTTGGAAAATTTTATCTTCATATTGAGGAAATTGGACTAATATTCCAACAATCTTTAAAAAAGTTAGGTTTCAGATTGAGGAAATTGAACTAATTCAAATGACATCTTTTTAATTCTATTATTTAAGATGCATGTTTATGCATTTTTCTGGAAGTACCTTGTGGGCCGCATGAGAACTCTTAAGCGGGCCGCAGGTTGGACACCCCTGAAATAGAGCAATCTTCAAAGTAGCCGCAACTAGTGATTTCTCATCCTAATAAAGACTCTGTTTGTTATTTCAGGGATATTTCCGATAGTGGCTTGAGTTCATCATACAACCACAGTATTAATGGCTATCCACATATATGCTTGCCTCGTCACAAGAAGGTGGCCAATCCAAAGATCTGGCTACCACATAGTTTCATCTACATTGCCTGGGGCATATGTTTAGGAATCACATTGTTTTCAGCTGTCACTACAAGCCTTCTGGGTTATCGGTAAGGAAATATGTCAAACATTTGTACAGGTGTCTAAAATTTGCCCCCCCCCCACCACCACAATGTTATGCAAAACTAAATGTTGCTCTCTGTGACAGCCCTAGATTTGAAAATTTCCAGAAAGGTTTCTACTGATGAACAGTAGAAGTAGTAAATCCAAAGTTTTAAATATGGTTTTTGTCCCCATGAACGGGGGTGGCCGGATTCACCTCACACTCGCAGCAACTCCCTCCTTCCACTTCACTCGATTCAATGCATCCTCCATCCTCAACCAATCCTCCTACTCTCCTCCTCCACTTGCGTCTTCCAAGTCTTCTTTGGACGTCCCCTCCTCCTCAAACCTCAAGAGCCCTTCTTAAAACATGCCCGTCATCCTTCCTCAGCACGTGCCCATACCAACGCACACTTTTCGCCTCTGCCAAACGGTTCATCGCTTCTTCCAAACCCAACATCTGCATCAAAACATTCTAAATGTGGTCGACCACATTAATTAAAACACACTGTCCTATGGGTCAATTTTGTACACATTTTTGCTTCAACTGTCCATATGGCTGGACCGATCTAACTCTAATTTTAATTAGATGTTTTGGGTGATATTCTTCCATTTGATGTGGCGAAAACATAAAAATGGGACCATGATCGGGTTACCCACCTTTAAGAACAAAATTAGAGAACAAGTTGTAATATTTTTCTGTACATGTGCATGTGTAGAATATTTCATTTGCAGATCAATCAATCATACAGTAATTTCAAGTTTGTACACAGGTACACTTCTCGCTCAACACATCTATAGGAATGTAAAATGTGTGTGTGCATACTTGTATAGGGGTATAATGTTGACCTTTGAATTACATTGGTTTGCTCAGGTCCTCCTTATTATTAGTATTATCATTAACTCACCACTAACTCACATCTTGATCTGTACTCAGTTTTATGGATAGACAATGTTTGTGTATTTTTTTCAGATTTACCAGAACCAAAGCTATTTATTGGACTCAGTCAGTGTACTTTACTTTTCTGCAGTGTATCTTTGTCACTCAACCAGCCGTGGTAAGATCCTGAAACAAAATAATATTACAAATAAGAAGTTAGCAAATAAGAGATAATAGGTCAATGACCCGATCACTAATGGACTCGGTCAGTGTACTTTACTTTTCTGCAGTGTATCTTTGTCACACAACCAGCTGTGGTAAGATCCTGAAAGATCCTGATATTACAAATTAGAGGTTCACATATTAGAGATAAGTCCATGACCGGATGAGCCTTGCCCCAAGAACCCCAAATTTTCCCAGAAGTGGTTAAACTTTTGGTTTTGAAGAAAACTATTATTTTTCTCAGTTATCCTGTGAAATCGTAGGGCTAAAAGGTGTTTGGTTTGGATGTTATGAGTGAAAAAGTGCCCCCTTTTGGTCAACCAACATTAATTTTACACAGAATTCTATGGAGCTCAAGTTATTTAATCAAAGGGAAAACTTCATATAATTAAATTGGTTCATCTCCCTTTGACTTCAGTGATTAGGGGTTAACAGGACCACTAAATATCGAGTGTTGACAAACAGAAGGACATAACTCAGCACTGAAAGAAATATTAATGAATTTCTTTAATTCTGCTGTAATACTGCTTTTGAGAAATGTGATGTTTAATATTTTCTACTAAGCAAATCTATTCATTACTCAAATCTAAACATCTCATAAAGCTCATATATGGTACTGTAAGCAAACATTATATAAACTTTAGTAAACAAAGAACAATTTTTAATTATGAACAGCAGAATTAAAGAAATTCTTTAATATTTCTTTCAGTGCTGAGTTATGTCTTTCTGTTTGTCAACCCTCGATATCATGTGCATCAATCTACTCCGAATTTCAGAAAAATGTAGCAATAATTTCTTTTGACTATATAACAAAAATAATCAGTTTTACCAGATGAAACTGCTCAATCATAGTACTTTACAGGGGTATTCCTTTTGTCTATATTGAATCCACAAAACAACACACAATCTGTACATACCAACATAGGCATTTGATACCCTTTTCTATGTGTTTGCTTTGGCAGAGAGATTTTAAGCTATCTTCTCTGCTCTTTTATAGAAATCATTGTTCAACTAATTTCTAAAATGTGTTCCATTACAGATGGCAATGTTCACCATCATCAAATCTTGGCGTCATCGAAAGAACATTCAAATCTTTGATCACTATGATGATAACATTGATGTTGTTGACAGAAAGAGCCTACATAGGTCAAGACTTGACCTCTATGAAAATGATTTGGAAAAGGTAAGTGTCACAAAGAATGTGAACAGGACCAATATGAATGCCGGTCTCATTATGCTGATGATATGTTGACTGCTATAGAAAGAAAGTGGCAGAGCTCTACAAGAGAACATAGTTATGACAACATTTAGGTGTTACTGTCATAGTTTGAAATAAAAATATATTTTAAATAAGAGTGATAAAAGTAACAATGCCAGCTAATGGGAGCCTACATTTATTGGCACTTCACTATTGTTTTGCGGTGTTTTTGCAGGTAAAATATGATAACAGGAAGGAAGTTAAGGAAGTGAGCACAAAAGCTTTGCAAAAACTACAAAACAGTTCTGTTTATTTTGGCTAAAATATATATTGGGCTTTTTGTAACATGTGTGAAGCCTACATAAAGCTGGTGGCTGTCATCAATTTCAGTCTAAAAGTTGGTGAAATTATTACCCATATATAAACTTAAATGATCAAACATGCTTAAAAATATTGCCCAACCATGTTATCAAAATATGATTTTTGCTAAGATGCATGATAAGAGAAAGGGGTTGTGATGAACATACCCAAAGCTGTATTTGTGAGGAAGAAGATGATATCCTAATAGAGCAATTTTCTTCTAACCTGTTTCTATCTTTTCAGGGCATTGCTGCCAGGCAGCGATCTCGCTATCTGAGATTTGCCAGACCACCTCAAGCAAAAGAACTGCAGAAGGCAAAGGAGCGAATGCTCAAAGAAAAAAACATGTATACAATATTGAAGTAAGTGATCACTCTGGATTCAAGAAAAATGATAGTAATATATTTGTTGAATTAAAACAAGTTTGAAAGAATCTGTTGTCATTTGAGAAGCTATCTTTTAACACTGATCTAAGACCTAGATTAGTTTGGACTCATTTGAATGCATTTCTGATGCCAATTCAAAATTTTTGTTCATGAAAGTGCGTGATTTTTGGCCCCTACAACATGTTGTGGAGGGCCTATGTGATCATGCAGATGGATGCCTGTCTGTCTGGATGGATGCCTGCACGGGTGGAAGAAAATTCATTGATCCACTCAACTGACAACACCAAATAGTCAATGAACTTAAAACTTGGCATGGTAGTAGAATATGATGAGGCTATGTGCTGTTGACTTTTTGGACAGGATATGAATAATTAAAGGGCCACAGTCCGATCGCAAATAGCCTTGTCCCCAGAACCCCAGATTTTCTGGGATGTGGTCAAAATTTTGATATCAGAAGAAAGCTACTATTTTTCTCATTTACCCTGTGAAATCTTAGGGTCAAAGGATGTTTGGTTTGGAAGCTATGAACGAAAATATGCCCCATTTTGGTCAACCAATATTAATTTTACACAGTACTCTACGGGCTTACAAAATCACATTTTTGTGGAACGCCAGCTATAGCTGGCAGGACCACTTAGCAATCCGTTGTGCGTGTGTGTGTGTGGATGTGTGTGTGGATGTGTGTGTCACTAAATTGTTAAGTTTTTTTTTTAAATTGACCTCAATTGAAAAGTTGAACTTCAATTGGAACCAAACTTCTCTCATTGGTGCACAGTGGGATCCCTCATATGTTGATGAGGTCAAAGGTCATGTTGAGAGGTCAAAGGTCATGTGAGGTCAAGTTGAAAAATGGGCTAAAAATGTAAAATTGACCTAAATTGAAAACTTGAAGTTCATTTGGAACCAAACTTGTGTCATAGGTGCACCATGCGATCCCTCATATGTTGATGAAGTCAAAGGTCATGTGGCGGCCCACAGCTTATATTCTTTGAATATAGCGAGCGCAAAAGCCGAGAACCGCGAAATTCTAGTTAACTCTAACATCAAAACGGATTGAAATTTTGGCCTGAAACTTTACAGATGGGGTTTTGGGATGAAGGTCATTTTATCAAGATGAAAACTTCATATACTTAAATCGGGCCATCCCCCTTTAATAAGCCCATTTCCATTATTTTTAATAAAATGTAGTAAACCACAGTGGTTTACTTATTGTATGGGTATGTCATGTTTTTTTAGACCACCACTCTCTTTTGTTGTAATGTTGTCTGTGTGAGTGTCATTTTTTGTCATTTGATTGAAACATAAAAAAGCCCTTTGGGCATAAAAAGAAATAAAACAAAAAATGTGTTTAAACCACAGTTGTGGACCATGTAAATGTCATGCCATTGTTCTTGTTACTTTTTGTAACAAGGCAGGAAGACACATAGGGATCACTTTGTCCACTGTTGTTGTTGTCTGTTGTTGTTGTTGATGTGAAAAAGGGTTAACATTTGCCTGTAATTGATGGATTTAAACCAAAATTGGGTCACAGGTGCAACATGCCATCCCCCATTTGTTGATGAGGTCAAAGGTCACATGCCAAGGTCAAAGGTTATGTGAGGTCAAGTTGTAAAATAGGCTGAAAATGTAAAATTGACCTCATTTGAAAAGTTGAAGTTCAATAGACCATTTGCACGATCCCCGAAATGCATCTCGTATTGTGCCCATTTCCATCCGGGAACTTGTACCAGAGTTCACGTTTACGAAAAAAAATCTTGTTCGTTCGCGTCGCCGAACAGGGCCTAAAATTACAATAAAAAGTACTTTTTCATGTGAAGTTAATCTTACAAATATTAATTTCAAAGGAACAAAAAACAATCGAGGCACTGGTGTTGAAATTCACGACAAAAAGTGATATTTTCGATCGTAACTGTGCCCTACTTGTCACCTGTCGGACGATTACACAACTAAAGTGCAACGTCACAGATAGGGTAAGTTTTCTGGTACGCTCGTAACCGTGTGTTTTTAGTCACTTGAGGCTGGTACAAGTTCGCGGATGGAAATGGGCACAATACGAGATGCATTATGGGGATCGTGCAAATGGTCTATTGGAACCAAACTTGAATCATAGGTGCAACATGGGATCCCTCATTTGTTGATGAGGTCAAAGGTCACATATCAAGGTCAGAGGTCATGTGAGGTCAAGTTATACGATAGGCTGAAAATGTAAAATTGACCTCATTTGAAAAGTTGAAGTTCAATCGGAACCAAACCTGGTTTATGGAGTTTACATGCAAACCCTCATTTGTTATATGGTCCAAGGTCTCACATATGAAGGTCAAAGGTCATTTGGGCCTATCATTCACTAACTTGCGATGGCACGTGAATGAGGTTAAAGCAGCATTTTAACCCATTATACATGGTATTGTATTTCTTTGTTCTTTTATTTTACTACTTCATGCAGAGATGCAATACTCTACACCATAGTATTTGTATGTCTACTGTGGATAGCTTATGGGAAGGACTTAAAAGACCACCACCCTGTCAACACAGCCATCATTAACACTTATGTGAAGACGCCACATCCGTTTACCAACATATCAACAGAGGATGACCTTTGGTATTGGATGGAGAATGACATGTTGGACACACTTTATTGGGAGGAGTGGTACAATGGGCAAGAGGTCATGGAGGACAAGGTATGTAAACCAGAGAGATAGAGTAATAAAAGACTGGAGATCGCACCGCCCTCTAGATTCAACAAGCTCACTGGCCACACCATTTACGTGTCGTCTTGGCACACAGCGCCGACCATTGTTGAATCTTGGCAAACCTAGGCAAATCTTCACTGCGCTAGG
>JAMKCH010044569.1:0-20247 GCA_023653785.1 Ophioderma brevispina
AGGTTTTGAAGCTGCTTCATATGCATAGTCCGTGACCATGGGACAATTGCAAATTACAATATGAATTTTTGAAGATTTTTCACATTAAGACACCGGAAGTTCCCCTTTACATTGACCTTTGACCCATATGTTGAGCACAACTTTGGTGAAGGGTCCTCAAGCTGCTTCATATGCATGTTCACGTGACCATGCTACCATGCATTAGCAACAAATATGATTTTTTTATTCCGACCGGAATGTTCCTTTAATGACCCTAATGACCTTCGATCAAAATTCTGTAGCCACAACACCCATAGGGGCCTTGGGGTCAGCGGTTCTTCTAACTTTGTAATTAATAGCCCTTGAGTTGTGGAACAAGAAGGAATTTTAGAATTTTGACGAATGCCTCCTTTAAATCGGTCCACATGACCTTTGACCACGACCCCAATTGCTTCGTACACCCCATAAGGTCTTGGGTCAGTGGTTCTCTGATAACATTCTGGTGATTCATGGCACTTATTTGTGGCAAGAGGAGGTTTTTTATAGAGTTCTAATTTTCAAAGAATGCCGCCCCTTTAAGTTGGCCTACTTGACCTTTGACGCCAAATCTGTGTACACCTATAGGGGCCTTTGCTTTTGTCCCCCCCCGACAGTGGTTCTTCTGACCATTTTCGTGGCAATCGGATAACCGTTTGGCACTAAACCCGGTAAAAAAAACGTGATTCTTCCAGGTCCCTTAAACCCCCCCCCGTGAAAAAGGACCAGATTCACCTATCAACCCGTGAAACTTTTGGAATTTGGACCTTTCTATTTCACCCCCAATTTTTTAAATCGGCGTGTTGAACCCCCGTTTTCCACCCCCATGTTCACCCCGTGTTTATGGTATGACTCCGTGTTCATGCCAAGGTCATGCCACACTGCTCTAGTACTTCATCCATTTCAAAGTTTCACCCTTTCAAATTCACTCGTTTTTTCACGGGATGATTACTGGGGGCGGGAGTTAGAAAGAGCGCTGACATTCATTCGGTTTGCCATACGCCCTCAATTCCTCTAAATATCATCATTTGATCAATTTTGTCAAAGACATTGTTTAGCTCGTAAGCCGATGACTCACGGGGTGAAATTGGGCTCTGCCGGGTGAAACACGGGGTGAATTTTTGGTTTAAAAGGGTGAATACGCGGGTGATTCTGGGTCCGGATCGCAAAAGCAATCGGCCGTTAAACAAACAAACAATGAATGAAGTTTTAGAACGTAACGGTTTCGGGGTTTCGTCAAGTGGGACGGGATTAAAGTGTTGATTACGTCATACAAGCTTATGACAACTCGGCCGATCAATATAAAAAAAATTTAGCATTCGAATTTTCAGTGTTGGCATTTCCACTTAGATTATTCTCTGCAATTTATTTAACGTACGCAATGTAACATTTAGAAAACTTATAAAAAAAAAAAATATTTAATAATGTCGATTTGAGAAGAAAAATGCATTTGAGGTCCACTTTTGCAACAGAAAATATTATGCTTTGGATGGCCAATATAGAACGTACAACCAGCAATGCGGCCTTTGCTGGTGTCTTGAACTGGTATAAAAAGAAGGTACCATGTTTTTGATTCGCATTTTCTTGGTATACGTTTCATATAGAAGTCCCATGGGATGCAAATGAGGTATTACAATTGATTCCGTCATGTCGTTGTATGACGTTGTTCGTTAGCGCCTAACGAATGAATGGGCAATACCTCATTTTTGCATCCATGGAACTTCGATATGAAACGTCTACCATTTTTTTGTGTCTTGCTGGCTATTCGCGAATGACGTATGGATTAATTCATCCATAGGCGTTTAGAACGGTGCCTCTTTTTCATTTTGTTTAAAGAAAGAATATGTTAATAAATATTGCCGTAAGCCCTACTCATATTTAGGGCAGGCACAAGTAAGGCAAATAAGACCTTCAGTCTGTGGAGTCACTGCAGGAATTTGACATGAGCCCTAGACCATGTTGTTTGCTTGTTTTCAATCACCTACCACCAATTTGATAAAGCTCTCTATCTGTATCGTTCCACCCTGGTTTTCACATTTTTGCAAATTCGATTCAAATGAGGCAGAGTTTGGAATATGGAGAGTTTCTTCTCCCTAACAGACCCTTTTTTTATTATTTTGGGGATTGTTTTAGAAAATCAACTTTTCTATCACCCGAAGACACCCTTTATTACACATTTTCTATTAAGGTTTAATGCTCCTTCAACGTGTCCAGCTCGGTCCAACCCGTGCAATATTTTTACTTAGAAAACGCGTCATATTATTTTTTCTACAAAGCATCTGATTTGAAATTAATTCAGACATCTACGATCAAGTGGGTCCTCATGTGCGTTATACCTTTAAAAATAAAATGTGGCGTACTACGACAGTTTACATTCGGCCTTGCTGTTTCTACTCTATTTTCTGGTGTATTTTCAATCGTTGTTTAGATCAACAGAAAAAAAATTAAGAACACTGATCATTGACCTATTGACCGTATTATATATAGTATGTTTTTTTAATCTGTTTGTTTGCTTTTTCTTCATTGAGGCAGGCTCGTCTGTGACAAGGGCCATGCTCACTAAAGCGGCACAAAAAACTGCTTGGCACATTGTTTTTGATTTTGTTTTTTGATAAAAAGATGAAAACCGTGAATGACAGGGAGAATTTGGGCGTGAAGGGTGAATCACGGGGTGAATCGCGGGAGAATTTGGCGGCGGTCACGGTGTAATTTTGGGAATCGGTCAATGGAAATTTAATGCCTCTCTTTCTTATTTTTGATAGTGAAGAAAACACTTAATATACCATTTAATTTTCAATTTCGTGTTAGTAATATTACAGGAAGAGAAAAATCAGCAACAATCGTTTTTGTATTAGCAATTTTTAATATGCAATTTCAACCAAAAAAGTATTGTGTTATGGCAATGTTCCATAAATACAGTTTAATCATTACGACCAAATTTTCAAGATAAAATGGCACAATACATTTACGTGCAAATCAATGTACGTATAAGGTTGCAATATTAGTATAAGCATTTAAATTCTTTAGCCATGGGAGTGGACCCAATAACCAACTGTATAACAAATTCTGTAGCCCATCTGGGGGCTAAGGTAAAACCAAGTGTCCATTCATAACGAATTATTACGATCACATAACTGGTCTGTTCCCTCCCGCATCATGAAAACGTGGCACTTTTCTAAAACTATATAAAAATGTCCACCTCAATTTCTTTTTCCCAATAGCAGAGACCAATGCTATGTATAGACTTCAGCTCACCATGAGGCTAAGATATTACAATGGCCGGGTATGTAAGGCATTGTTATAGCCAGGTGTTACCACGTCCACGATTCGGGTTGAAGTGACAAATACCCGCCGCTCTCTCACTATAACTAACCAGTGTACATATAATATAGTCAGAACCATGGGACTGGACCAATAACCAACTGTATAACAAATCTGTAGTCCCCCATCTGGGGGCTAAGGGAAAACCAAGTGTAAATTCATAATAACTTATTACATCCAACATAACTGTCTGTTCCCGCCATAAACTGCACATTTTCTTAAAATATACAAAATGTCACCTCAATTTCTTTTTTTCCCAATATCAGAGACCAATGGATATGTATAGACTTCAGCTATAAACATGAGCTAAAGATATTACAATGGGCCGGGTATGTAGGGTCCATTGTTATAGCCAGGCGTTACCACCTCCGCGATTCGGGTTGAGTGACAAGTACCCGTCCTCTTTCACAGTAACTAACCAGTGTACATTATAATGGTCGTTGACACTAAATTTTCTTCTGAAAAAACGCGGTAACTTGATAGAAAAGAGTTAAGCCATAAGTTCGGATTTTGGTTTCTGCCAAAGTTCTGGGGTCAAAAGCTGCTCAGCAACATTCTCTCATGAATGTTTTGTTCATGTTTCTTCCTTTTCAATAAATATGAAAAATATGGCAAAGTTAATTGAACACCACTATAGAAGCTCAATAATTTATGTATCTGTGAATGAGTTAAGTATTTTTGTCCTGAAAAGTACGCAGTCTAAATTGGAGAGCGAACATCTGAAATCTCTTCAGCTGGCGCGACAATATAACAATGGCCTGCACTGCCCAGATGAAAGGGAATTTGAAGTGTTTTTCTTTCTACACGCATACCGGGCCGGTGATTGAATATCTTTCACGCCATGTTTTCTGACGTCTATGTGTATCCACTAGTCACTTGAATGCTTGGGGAAATGAAATTGAAGTGACATTTATATTTCTTTTTCAAGAAAATGTGTCAGTTTTATTTGTGGAACAGACGCATTATTGATTTTTATAATTAATTATGAATTTACCTTGTTTTCCCCTATCCCCGTGGATCCTAAAGCCAACAGCATAGAAGGACCTGTCCCCCATCGACTAATTAGTCCGTTGGCTAATTCAGTCCGCGTTTTCCAAAATACACGGCCATTCGCAAGCCAATTTCTTCCGTGTTTCATCAATCTCACTGACCCGTGATTCAACCTTTACACCCAAATTCTCCCTGTGATTCACGGTTTTTTATCGTTTATCACTACAGCTTTCACAATGTATGGGATACTTTTTAACCCTACTGTATTAATCTTCCTTTTTCCGTTTTGCAAATATTTTTTTTATTCGAGATTCGGTGGTCAATACTAAACTATAGCGAAATATCTGTATCGATCCAACCAGTCAGTAGTTTCATATTTTTTCCTTGATATGGGCGTCAATTTAAATACTTGTACAGCATTTCGATACATAATAAAATAATACTAATAATGGACACTTATAAAGCTCTACAATAAAGTACTAAGCGCTGTACATAATCACCAAATCACAACGTGCTTCATTGCCCCTGGTCTACCGCAAAAACAGAATCTTCACTATACGAAGCATGGCTGTTTTCCCATCCAATTCGTCCGCCTAAGCTACTTTTTGTAGTCACCCTTTTGTCCTTATTAATTGTTTTTTTAAATGTACCATAGGGCAGTGTAGAGCGGGCACTTCTTTCTATTTGTATCGCAATTATATCAATCATTTAATGTGACCCCATATCCAGGCAAATCTGAACTACTGAATGTTGGATATGACACTGGATATTTCGCCTATATTAATATGGCACCAAAACTCTGTGCAATAAAAAATAGAAAGTTTTTTTTTAATTTTTTAGGTTTTTTCTTTTTTTAAAAGGTTTCAAAATGGAAACCATACCTTTGAAAAGCTGTATTGATAAAAGTGAAACCGTGAATCACAGGGAGAATGTTGGTGTGAAAGGTGAATCACGGTGTGAAACACTGGGAAAATTGGCATGGCGGCTCCCGTCAATTTATGAAATCGCGGAACCTTTTGCCGTTAATGATTTAAATACTACGAGAGTGTTAACAATTTTACTACCCCAAAGCGTCCCAAATTTTAGGTTTTTAATAAACATTTATCGAAATTATTTATACCTATTTGAAAGTTTTGCTTAAGCTTTTCAAAACCACAAACCAGTTGATTCGGTCCCAAAACTGAGTGTCCTCTAATTGAATGAAACCTTGGTTTGTCCTACTAACATGAACAGACTTGGTTTTGCCCACATGAGCACGTGTTTTGATGTGGGTTATGTTAAAATGTCTATTGCTTCTTTGATGCTTGCGTGCTAAACATTTTTATTTAACATGTTTGGATTTTCTCTTCTTTTGTTGAGGGAAGAAACCTATTTTCAATGGATGTGTGCCTGTTTTTTTTTTTGTTTTGTTTTTTTTTTGTTTTTGTTTTGTTTTTTTTTTTTTTTTTTTTTTTTTTTGTTCTTCTTGGGTTGCTTTTGTTTCACAGCCTTTTCGTGTTAGAAGTTAAACAAATATACAGATTTCATTCAATGATGACAACTCTCATCATTTTGGAACCCGAAACATCGGGGTTTGCTGTTTTGAAACGCTAATAAGCAATACTTTTCAAAATGTATAGATAATTTGCATTATGTTGCACAAAGACCTGAAATTGGGGCGCCTTAGGTAATTTTCTTGTGCGTAACTCTCTGTATATTATATTAATGATTGGCAACTTTATGTATTATTGATATTGGACGTAAAATGTGTTGTACCAGCTAAAAATTTGATGAAGCCTGGTAGACTGGGGTTTTAAATCTTGAAATTTTAGGTTCATAAAAAATAATCATAGCTTCTTTTTTCATATCAATAACCCGAAGACAACAAATCGCACAACATTTCACAGCCATGATGGAGCGATTACGTCATCAAACCAATACACATTGTGGGCACTACATCGCTGGCCGCCAGCCGCCAGCGTATCGTGGAACCCCGGGTCATCAGCCCTTGTGCTGTTCGAATCCCACCCGAAATTTGCGACTTGTCTCCTCCCCTCTTCCCTCATTCCTCATCCCCTCCGGAGCAACAGAATGTAGTCCCTTAGGTTTAAAACTATATGCTAACACCATTTTTACGGCGCGGTATAGTTTTTTACAAAACGATGAAAACCGTGAATGACCTGGGAGAAATTTGGGGGTGAAAGGATGAATCACGGGTAATCGGCGGAGAATTTGGATTTGAAAGGGTGAATCACGGGGTGAAACACGTGGAGGAACTGGCTGGCGGCTCACGGTCAAATTTAGGAAACGCCGAACCTTTTGGCCCGTGAATGAATATTAAATACACAGAGTGCCTAAACAAATTACCCCAAAGGCGTCCCAATTTTGAGGTTTTTAATAAATAGTTTATGGAAATTATTTATACCTATTTGAGAAGTTTTGCTTTATCCACTTTTCAAACCAGCCAACCCCGTTGAAGTCGGGTCCAAATGACTGAGTTGTTCCTAATTGATGAAACCTGTGTTTTACTACTAACATTAACAGACTTGGTTTGCATGCACATTAACACGTGTTTGATGGTGTGTTATGTAAAATTTCTATTGCTTCTTGAGCTGCGTGCTAGAAACCTTTTTATTAACATGTTTGATTGTCTCTTCATTTGTTGGGGAATACACTGTTGTAAGGACGTATGCCTGTTGTTTGAAACTTTACGGATGGGATTTAGTTGATTGCCATTCTCGTCAAAAGGAACAATTTATAGACTTAAATTGGGTCATCCCCCTGTAAACTGATTCACATACAGCAGAAGCACGCCGTGTCACTCTGCAACACTCCGTGAACGAACGTTAGTGCAGCGTGCATCAACAACTACCAACATTCGATATCTATTACACTTCATATAATTTATTTTGTTTCATCTTCTGTGTTCTGCATTTATCTACTATTTTTGGAAGTTATGTAAGAGTCTTAGGATTAATGGGGCATTAGTTTTGAACTTGTCACAATGGCATGTAATAAATAAAATGCAGTTTTTATATAGAGCTTATCACCGGAATCAATTAAAGTCTCAAGCGGCTTTACATTTATTTCACTGGTCACTAGGCAAATCACATTTCACATACTGAATTCGGCAGTCATATTCAGCGCACACAGGATATACTACCCCAACAGTACGCTCCCCATTACACCTGGTGACTGGAGACGCGAGATAAGGAACACAACACGTTGGCACGGCGGGCTCGAACTCACAATCTAATGATCACGAGTCCCTGCGCTTTTCCACTCGTGACACATGTGCTCTCAAAACATCAACTCCACCAGATATCTCAAAAATGTTTTTCCCATTTCCTAGCTATTATTGTTCCTACAAGTAGCTGTGCTTGTATGTTATGAATAGATTTAAACGTGTATGAAATTAAAATAGTCTACATTTCCAATTGACTTACTTGTGGCAATTGCGATTTCATATCCTTAGAATACATTTTTGTTGAATGGCTTTGATTTTAACATATCTCCTCTCCCACCCTAACTAACAAGCACATTTCCGTAATACTAGGAACTGAATAACTTTAGCGGTGAGCCACATAAAGAGGACAATAAAATCCTTAACAGCTCTAAGGCAAGCATCACTTTCAATGTTTACGATAAGTTGGTTCTGCCAAACTTTTTACACGATGTTATATAATTATAGTTAGAAATTATCGAGTTGAACAAGGATTCAATATCTAGGCGTATAAAAAAACGCGCTTTTCAAAATTGAGATATTACTGGTAGTTTATAGTAAAACCAATTTGCTACCAGTTCCTCATAATTTTAATTCGAAACCAGACATTGTGGTATTAGAGGAGGAGCAGAATATCATAAGGGGCCTTAATTAAGGAGTTCGTTTACCCCTACTACAGAAAAGGTTTAACACCTTTGGTAGTTAGTGTGGACCCTCATGCAAGGAATGTTTGAGAGTGTAATAAGGAACAAAGTGCAGCAGTATGTAACGCAGGGAAATATGGGAAAGGAATAAAGTATGTGGGAAATAGGGAAATAATTTGGAGAGAATGGGAGTATATACGGAGGGAAGAAAAGACACATACCGTGAAGGAAGAAATTAGTGTATTCCAGAAAGAGAACGGGGGTAAGCTGGAGAGAGAGGGTATACAGGGGGAAAAGGACTATGGTAAGAAGAGGAGAGGAAAAGGTTTATGGAAAGGTGAGAAAGGAAGAGTAGGATTAAAGCAAGGGCGTGTCCAGGAAGCTGGCTAACAGCCAAATTACCCCAAAATAGGGGCTTTCAGAGCATGACAAATTTGCAAAAATTTTCAAAATAAATGGGGCCTATAGGTGGGATTTATGCAAAATTAGCAGAGATAAGAGGTAGCAAAATACATTACAGCCTCACAAAGCTAAGTACACACAACATGGTATAAAGCTAGCGTGGATCCTGTTAAAACCCTCTAAGTATGCATTGAAACCGCATTTCTCGTGTCGCATAGGAATTCCTTTGAATATATCATACGAATAAAGGTATAACAAAAGATTTCATATAACAGGTGCCCCTAAAGTGTGAACATTCTGATTATGCACTAATGTAAAGCGTTCTATCATAAATATTCGCATGTGAAAGGAATAAGCTGACAAATATTTCTTTGTTTCAGAAATTGTGAAATTTCTAATTTACTATAGAAGCAAATACTAAATTCGGCCTATGTTTTGTACTGAAATTAAGCAAATGAAAATCGACATTTGTTTTCACTTTCAAGGCATTAGGCTATTCCAGAATGTAAATGCACACCCCCTGTAGAGGTGTAAATTTTCAATTAGGAAAAAAAAATAAGATTTCCCAGCTTACCTTTGCACCGGTCACCTGATAAAAGGTACAAAATATCCTGGAAATGTTAGAAAATTTTCCATCATGATCAAGCTATAAATAGGATGTAGGGGTGGCGGTAAAATTGTGGAAAATACCTGATTTTTTGGTGACGTGCTGGAAAAATCTGGATTTCCCTGGGGTATAGAGGGGTGACAAAAATAAAAGAAAAACCTGGATTTTAAGCAACACGTAAGAAAAAATGCTGGATTTCCGAGGGATACAGAGGGTAGCATAAAAATTGAACAGTCTGTCTGGAATTTTAACTTTTAAGCAATAAAATGGAAAAGTCACGATTCCACTTACGGGTTTAGAGGGTAGACAAAAAATAGGATTTTTTGTGACATCATTATACACACAGCGCTGTTAACAATTTATTCATAAATATACAGATGGTTTAGACATTTCAATTTTATAGCTTTTTGCAACAAATTTTGACTAACATTATATATATATTGGTTTTCAACAGGACTCATTTTTTCTATAAATTACCGTCATTGCTCCTTTCTTCGCCCTATCCAGTTCGAAAAACGTACTTAACATAATATAGGCCTGTATCCTATGATCTCAGTTCAAATGAAGGAACCTTCTTGAAGCAACAATTTTGAAGTAAAGTCTTATGCAACTTATAATTTTCGTTCTCCATATATACCGGTATATAGGCTAGCTCATAGTTTTTAATGCTGTTTTCACTAAATCTAATATGAACTTAGCATCTCTAATTTTTTAGATTCCATTTAGCAGTATTAAACTACATCACAACACAATACATGTACATCATTTGGTATTCGTGTGTTCTTCTTAAATACATAGTTGACCTTAATTATGCAGCTCAAATAAACAGCGAAGGTCAACATTTTATACATGCACATAGCCAGGCTTGGCTAAGACGACCTTCTACTATTATTGGTAACTACTAGTATAAGAGCAATGTGAACCAGTAGTGAACCAGAAGTTAGTGTATTCTTTTTGCTTTTGGTGAGTTTTGAGTGGCAGTCAAATTAAAGAGTTTCTGTGAAAACAGCCATAGCTTTACATGGAAGCTATGTTTAGGGTCAGATCAGAAAGGCTCTGCTTTAAAAGACAACACAGTTATGTATTTAAGTGACCCCCACTAATATCTAAATTATCCAAAATATAGGTATTGAACATAATTTCAACAAGCTATTTTTCGAGTATTGAGGCATCAATTTACTCACAAATGAATTGGAATATTTCATATCTACCCGTATATCATCACATGCAGAATCTCTCAAAATAAGGTCATTCATGTAGTTTAAAATATCAGAAGTGTGAGGTAACTGGTTAAAGAAGATCTTGTGCTACATATTTATTTTTAGTTTTCAAACTTCTGGAAAAATATAAGTTATCATGATCAACTAAATCTTAGGCCGATGTTTTTGAATAGATTTCTTACCTTATAATTGGCTACAGAAATGCCTTGAAAGTGAAAACAAAAGACGATTTTCATTTGCTTTATCTCAAAACATATAGGCTGAATTTAGTATTTGCTAATTAGAAATTTCACAATTTTTGTACCAAAGAAATATTTCTCAGCTTAATCCTTCACATGGGGATATTTTTGATATAAAGCTTTACATTAGTGCAAACAAATCAGGTTTTTCAATTTTTTTAATGACACCTGTTATTTGAAATCTCTCGTTGCACCTTTAAGTGCAAAAAGTGTGTCCAGTTGAGAATTGAGATATCTCAATAGCCAAAAGGCCTATTTATCAAAAATAGACTGATTGCATCCCTGATGGGCCATGACGGCCTTACAAAAAGATAAATGTGTTAACTCTGACTGCCATTTAGAAACATTCAGTGCTGGTATAAACATTTCTATTTGAACTTTTTTAAGCTCACCAATGTTTTCCTCTTTTGTATTGTCGGATGATAACATTGTCTGTGCATGTTGTTGACGCTGGGGCGGCCTATACCCTGGGGCATATAATGCAAATTAGGTGTTTATTTCAAGGTTTCTTTCACACATGGGGAAAACGTATGACTGCGAATGTAAATTAACGGGAAGTTTCTTTCATGTAACTGAATGTACACACAGAGCTGATCTATACTATACTAATTATATAAGTTTTGTGTTCATTTAACTTATTTTTTTAATATCTATTATTTACTCTTTAAAATGTAAATATTTACAATTTATACATTCATTTACAATTTATAAATTCATATTCATAAATTTATATTTATAATTATATTCATGCAGACATCTCTAACTAAACTGAACACAATATATAAGTTTGTTTTTTGTCTTCAGTATATTTAGTTTTGCGGCTTGTTCATTGCATCACGTAATTCTATAAGTTGAATATATTTAGATTTGGTTATTTTCACTCTATATAGGCCTACACAAACACATAACCGCATGATAACACACACGCACGCACCCCGTGCACACACCCACACCCACCCACACACACACACACAACACACACCCCAAAACACACACACGCACCATTAAAACCAACTACCCGGCCCACCCATCCACACTCAAATTCTATAACCCGCACGAGCACACACACACATGCACACACCGTTTTGGCAAACCCTATACTAAAATATAAAAATGCAAAATGTGCAGCATTTGTTGTTTTGTTAAAAATGTAAAATATTAAAATAGATATAACTAAGTACAGAGTATAATTTGCATATGATATTACTCTGAAAATGCAGTCCATTGCACTCATAGCAAGTTTGAATGCAGAAAGTTGATGAGATTTTGGAGGTGAAATGTATCATTTGGCAAACATGAAAGGTTATTTGTACATGTCTAGTCTATTTTCGTAAAATTAGGTACTAAAATCACAAAAGGCCTTTTAATATTTAATGGACCGATGCTCTGTATTTTTGTAGCAAACACAAGGTTATACGCTGTTTGGCTTTCAAGGTTGGTTTTTAAATAAAAGCTATGTATTTTAACATTGAGACATGGCTAAAAATAATAGAAAAACACATTTCAATTTTTTTGAACCACCCAAAATCTCAAACAAGCACCCGTTTCTCAAAATAACCCCTTCCCATTTTTAAAAACCTGAAAATTTTCAGTTTTAAATTTGGTGTATGATTTATACTATAGTACTGCGATGATGGGTTACTAAAATGTAATAGGTCCTTTTTACTGGAAGAAAACTGTTTTAAATATAAGCAAAAAGACAGTAAATGTGTTTTATTGTTGTTAAAAGCATATTACTTTTATGTCAATTAATCTATAAAATGAAATAAATCCATACAAAACCACTTTGCGTAAAAATGGCTGAAATTTATAAATATCATTGTTAAAACTTGGGAGTCAAATGTGGGTGTGGATGGAACCAGTAAGTTTAAAAGTGTAATATCTGACATTACGGTATAATAACAGTGAGTTTTAACTGTTATATATATACACATGAAACTCAGGAAAGTATATACATTAGAAAATAAAGACACTGAAAGGTACATGTACCTATAGCAAAAACCTACCTGTTGCTGTTTGCTTGATGATACCAGTACGGATTATCTTATCCATCTGAGGTGTTTGTAGCAACTTTTTCTTTGCATTTATCGAAAAGGGCCAAGATGTTTTGGGAAAGTATATTATAATGAAAATGTCCTTTTTGTTTCAAGAGGGGACTAAGAGTTGTGAGAAGTTCATATTCTAATTTTAAATGTACCATTGAAATTCAATTAGACTTTATACATTGTGATATGATTAGATCATCTGGGACAATCTTCAAAATGTAATTAATTCAAATTTCCAGGCCGATTATAACTTCATTCATTTTTTTAATTTTATAACTGCATGGCATTCCTGATAACTACTTTCTAACAAATGACAATATAAATTTCACATTATGGATTTAGAGTTGTAGTGATAAATTGGTTTAAAAGTTATTACTGTTAGAGAAGAATAAATAATTACAACTCCGTTGATTCTACTGAAAATTTAATAACTGTGGAATGCCTTAAGTATCTTTTCTTGGATATTTATATTTAACCATTTATGTAATTGATATTCCAAATTCTGCTCCAAACCTTTCGTTTATTCATTATGCACGTGATACTAGTGTATTTTACGAAATTACGATGGATAATGCTAAAATAAATAAAGTGGATTCAGTGAAGTTCCTTGGTAATGTAAATGACCAAATTCTTTCTTGGAAAGAGCATATTACTTTAAACAAAATGTTCAAGAAGTATATATTGGTATATTGACAAAGGTTAAACATTTTATTTCTGAATCTGTACTTCTTAATTTGTAAAATACTTTTAATTCATGCCTTACATTTATTATATATAATATGGCTTAGCAGATTGGAAAGTATTGGTAAAGTTGATAAGATACATACTGCAAAATCGTGCTTTAAGATTAGTGGGAAATTGTGACTACAGATGTTCATCAATTTTTTGTATGACATATAATGCATTAAAGTTTCTGATTTATGATTTAGACTTGTGTCTTTTTATATATAAACTTTGTAATAACTTACTCCCTGATGCCTTCAATCACATCTGTACAACTAACTCCGATAACCATTGATATAGTTACAAGACATGCTTCTGATTTTGAGATTCTAACTTGGATTTCGTGAAAAATTAATTAGATATCTGGTGTTCAATATTGGAATAACATCCCTCCAAATGTAAAGAAATGCAAGAAGTGTTAAAATATTTAATCGTCGTATAAAAGAATACTAAGTAAATATAGACAAGTCTAGTCAATAGGCCTTTTGCTTATTGCTCAGTTCCCCCATAATGCATATGTTAATGTTTAATGTCTCTCATTCATTATAAAATTATATCATAAACACTAATTTTGTCGCATTTTGTGGAAAAATAAATCAAAGTTGATGTATTGTCCATACGGACACATATTGCAATACATACGATTCAATTCCTTCGACACTTCTTTGTTAATTATTTTTATTTGAAAAAAAAACAACTTATGAATGCTATAGATTTATTCTTCCACTTTTAAATATTTTAAAAATTTTTGCTTTTTTTAAGTTTTTTATTTTTTTCTTTTTTAAAATTATGATATTGATTATAACTTGCTACAACGAAAATAGAAAAATTGTACCATCGTTTCAAAATATGAAAAGAATTTATTATTATCATGCAAAGACATGTACATGTACTTTTACTAAATGGTGTACTTTAGTATAATTAATGTTGTTGTAATTGTTGCCTTTTGTTCTGGTTTCTTTTGTATTGAAAATAAAAGTACAGAATTCCCAAAATCTGGGTGCAGTTTATAAAATATAGATAATATACGAATATATGAGATATATTATTAGTAAAATATATTGAAATCGAGGCTTTCATTCGGGCCAAAATGAAATTGAAATGGCAAATCGCGAGTGAGAATTGCACAGGTTCTAACTGAATTTGAGGTTTTTTGAGATACTTTTTTTTTTATTTTATAGCTTGAATTGTATAATAATTGTTTAGGGATTGAAAAAGTTTACTGAGTTAAAGATTTAACTTCCCATGTTTGTTTATATTGTTTTTTGCGAAAAAAAAACTAAAACTTCGATAATCTCAAAAATACAAAATGTAATTAGAACCTTGTCATAATGAGTTTGCCAGAAACCAGATATATCCTTGAATTATTCCATTTTCCATTAATTTATAAAAATGCAATTGTGCATTTTGCAGGCCTATATAAAACAACCAAAATAATGGTTCACAAGGTTCTCTGGGGAATCCAAATTCTAACGAAGAAGATTCACGAGAGTAACTTCGTTTGGCTGACACGGGTGTGAACAATATTCTTAGATGTGAAAACAAAGAAAACGTTGGTCCAGTAATGTTTTCACGTAGTTTTTTATTTTGGCCTGTAAAGGGGTGAAAAGTACACACCTTTTGAGATATAATCTATATTTTGCCCAATTATGAAAAAAAATGGTCTTTTTGAGTGACAAAAAAATGAAATGTATATTGGAATGACCATATCTACAACAAAAAAATAAGCCAAGTTATTTTTTATTCAATATTAATTATTTTCCTTCTTTACAAAATAATAGTTGGCATTTTCAAACTATCTTCCTAGTTTTAGAGATTCTGAATTTGAACGTCGGAGTGACCAAAAGGTCAAAAAAATGAGGTTTTTGTCAATTTCGGACTTTCAAATGACTATCAATTTCACTAAAGTTACACCCTAGAGACAGAATTTTGTGTCATTTTTTGTTCAGAAATGCAATAGAAAAAATATAGGTGGCAGTTGATTAGAATGCTCTTTGTAAGAAAAAATTTAATCAAAATGTTATCCTACTCCTTAATTTTCTGCAGGCGTGAAAAAAAAAAAATACTTTTCGATTTGATAAAAAAAATCAAAATCAAAGATTCCAGTGATAATGGGATTTAAAATCTGAAATGTTATGTCCAATACCTCCTCCTACAACAGGTTCATATTTATTTAGAACTATGATCCTCATTTTTGTAGTTGAATCAATCATATTTTTCCTTCCTGTGTTAAAGGCATCTAGATCACACCAAATTCACCTGAAATGCCAGACGTACCAGATGGACTTCAGATCAGAATGAATTAATACAGTTTAAACATATTCCAATCTAAAGGTCAGTTCAGACTTCCACTGCAATGCAGCGCAGTGCGTTACAATGCCAAGATAGCAGTCTCTGTCCATGTGTCTGTGAGGCCACGTGTGGGCCAGGGGAGAGCCACTCGTCCCGCTATCCAAAAGTCGTGGGTTCGAGTCCCACTACGGCCAAAGTGTGGTGCCCCTTGAGTAAGGCGCCTTTACATCAATTACTCTTTCCACCCAGGTGTATGGGTACCAGCATGATTCAATGCTGGAATTAACAGACCGCTGTGCTGGAGTGGAGTGGCGACCCCCCCCCCCCCGCAAAAAAATAAGGAGGAGTCTGGCCCAAACGTCAAGGAAAGAAAGATGGGCACTCCGCGCACGAGCCTTTACGCGGCACTGACGACGACGCCCCTGTCTAGTTAAATTCAGTGTTAATCCTAACGCCATTGAATCTCACCAAATGTACAGCTGGTGTGCATGTGGGAATGTGTCTGAGATTTTCTGTGCAAAATGTGATTTTGTAAGATTAAGGGATTTAAGTAAAAATAAACCAACCACCACCCTACAAATACACACACCCACACACCACGCCGCGCACACACTCACAAACACAATCACATGCAACTTTGTAGATTTTTGTAAGATTCATGCAGTGATTTAAAGTGAACCAACACACACCCCACACAACAACACACACATACATAACAACAACAAGGACACGTGAAAAAAAAAAAAAAATGTTTGTTAGATATATGTGATTTTGTAAGATTAAGTGATTTAGTAAAATGTAAAACACACTCATACAAAAACAAATGGAAACGTGCAATTTTGTTAAATTTTTGTACGTGTGATTTGTCAAGTGAACCACACACACACACGCGCGCCGCTCTCTACACCACACACACGCACACACCAACACCACACATACAAACAACAAGACACATGCCATTTTGTTAGATAAATGTGATTTTGTAAGTTCCAGTGATTTTAAATAAAAGCGAACCAACCACACACCCACACACACGCACATACATCCACACACACGCACACAACCACGCAACAACCCGAACAACACGCACAAAAACCCACACACACAACTATACAAACAACAACAACAAGACAACGTGCAATTATTAAAATCACACAAATACAGAGTGCGTCAAAAAAAAGTTTACAATTTTTCGGCTGCAAATTTCTCAAAAGGAGTAGACATATCAAAATGAGTTTGAAGGTACTTATAACTACAATATCCGTGGGAACCTGGTGAAAACGGACATGAAACAAAGCTGAAATGACATAATGGCCACCATAGAGAGAAAAAGGTTCAAAAACACTTTGCACACACGGCATTTCTCTGGCACTCTGTTGGCGGTCACGAATTAATCCAAATTGCACACAGTGAACATATGCACCCTGTCATGGGATTTGGTATTTGATATAATACACAAAGGAAGAAATAAGGGACACCCTAAATTAATTTCAAGTTTATCTTATAAATTAAAAAATAAAACGGATACAATGTTTCTTCTTTATGATCTTGTCCCAACCCATGCAAAATTCGAAATGACAAGGCAGAGTCTCGACCGTATGGCAGAAAAACATGATGTAACTTTCCATTAACAAATCCTCTCCCAATTGAAATCAAATAATTATTATGGAAATAGCATTCAAGTTCAGTTTTCAGGTTGAGACACGCTCGCTCATTATTTTCAAACGGTAACACTTCACACAAAATCGAAAGGGGGGTCAGTAGTTAGTTAAGGAGAGGCCTCCAGTTCACGCAATGTATTATTTATGTTCACAAATGGTTTTCCCAAGATTAAGTGTGGCAAAAGTGGGTTTTTGACCATTTAGCTATATGGCCGACATTTTGTTATTTGAGCTTTGTATTGAACGCCGTTTTCACAGGTTTGTAACAAGATTTGTTAGTGACTGAATATCTTCAAAAACCCGTAATTGTTCACCCACTTTTGAGAGATGTGCAGATATAAAAGTGTAACCTTTTGTTTGGCCCACACACTGTGAAAAAAGATGGAAATAAAGTAACGCACACGCCCGAGCAATCGTATATGAATTCAAAACATTAGTACAATGTCAAATCACATGAGTGGAGGTTAGGGTTAACTGCATTGCATGGGTTGCATCAAGTTGCACAGAAAGTGGTCAATATATCGGTAATGCAGCAGCACTGCACTGCAATTGCAGCGGGAGTAAATGAACAGAAATCGAAAGTCCCTTACTTATGTTTACTACTATGATTACAATTTTGACAGATTCATAATGTATGGTTATTCCTAGTTTTTGCATGCTGTCTCTTTTCCCCCTATTCGGAAATGATGACCGTTTGTATTTTGCAGGTGCAGCATTAAGGGGGCGGTAATTTTGCCATTTTTAAAAAGCCCGATTCAGTTCCTACACTACACAAAATTTCACCCCCAGAAAAACGTTGTTTTGCATTCAAATTCGTACTGAACTTCAGTTTTTACTTATTTTGTCCTCCAAACGCACGTCGACCTTGAAAGCTCATCCTATTAGCATTTAAGTATTCATACTATTACGGAAAAATACTATTAACAACAACACTTCTTATGTTTCTGCCAGTTGTGCACACATATTTTTGTACAGCACAGAAAAAGGGTTTTATACTGTTTATCAAAATTAAATCAACAAAAATATGCAAACTGGGACATTATCAGAAAGGTTGCTGAACCTTTTTAATTTGTACGAAGTTAAAGTTTGAGTGGCTAATAGAACTCAGACATAGGCCCAATTTGTTAGTTATTACTTTATCCTGAGTATTGAATTCTGCTGAAATAGACCTTAAATAAAACAAATATTAAGATAACCTTTTACTAATTTTTCTAAAAAACATTTAATGCACCATATAATTCATAGCCAATTATAGTGGTGTAAACTAACTTTGGTGTAAACTAAAACGCGTTCAACGTCTAACTAAAACGAGAACAAATACACAATAACGTAGTGTAAACATTTTTTACCATTTTCAAATCTCCAATGACTAGGATGTATCTGATTGAAAGGTTATATAAATTTTTGTTGTCGGAAATAAGCATCTAGGCCATCTTAATCAATATTTAAATATATTGTTGGTTGCTAAGAAATGTGGATAACGTAATACACTTTTTTCTTAAAGAGGTCGCATTTTTTTTAAATCAATATTCGTTAGACTTTTACTAGTCATTATGCGCTTTAGAAAACCACTATTCCAACTGCGCATTATGTTTACCTTGAAATTAAGATGCCACACTCAATTTCTAGTAGAAAAGTTTTACCAACACTTGCAAATACTTTGGGAAGGATAATGTTAATAAACAAGGTTTTCACGGACATATGTTTGTTTTTCAAGATATAAATAATGAGAATCCAAGGGAAAACGCCATTACATAATTTCTACACCTGTTTGGCAACAAGAAAACATGGATATTCGGAAGACGTCAAGCGGCTAAGTGTTTTTTTTTTTTCATTTTTTTACAAAGAAATTTTTATTGTTTTGTTTCGGACACAATTATCCTATTTGCGATTGAGGCAATATCTCATTAGGAAAGAAAAAACGGAGCATGGAAGGCAACTATATATGCCCAAAAGGCAGCTCAACGGCCTCCTATCAAAATATACCGTTTGTTCCAATAAAGCATTGTGAAAGTTTTATTAACCAAGACACAAAATATCTGGAAATGCAACCGTTTCATGAAAATCGACCACCAATGGCTCATAGCATGAAAACTTATATAGCTCTGCTCCAGAGCGACCGGCATGTTCCCAAACATGTAGGTTAGGGCAAAATACTGAGACTTTCACAAAATAATATAAAAAAAAAACAAAAAAAAACGAGGGCTCTGAACCGGGATAGAAAACTTAACATCATGCCGGATCAACTAAAATTTTAAAAACAAAAAAACACGCGTTTTTTTTTTAAAAAAAAAAAATTAATGTACGTGCTGGGATCACGAATTTACCTTTACTAATCAATAGAAGTGATGGGAAGTAAGGCAAGGCCAAGGAGCAAGTATGTTAGTATTTTCACTGTTATGTTATATCGCTCAAGCAATGCAAGGCATGAGAATTCTCGAACCTTTTGTCTGATTTCAGAGTTTCTGTTGTTCAGATCTACACAATTTATTTTAAGCTTGATGTAGTAGGTTAATTTGGTCATTGTCAGGTTTTTTCAGGCTTTTTTTTTGTCTAAGTGGACTCTCATGCTCATTATGGTGGGAAAGAGATGCTCAACATGTAATAATTCAATTACAAATGGCTCTCTAAAAATTGTCAAGAACGTCTTTTAAATAAAACTATAAAGTTCTATAAAAAAAAGTTTAGTGGATGTTAACTCTGATAGGTTGTCTGAAGAACCATTTGTTTCATCCAAGAACCATTAAGGTTTCTCACAGAGCAAGTCGAGCCTTTTTGTTAAAAGAGTGTCTAATGAAAACAGGATGAGTTAAAAAAAATACACCTATTCATTTTAAGGCACCCGGCCCATACAACACCCTCATTTACCAAACACATCCCTGGCAC
>JAMKCH010044570.1:0-12461 GCA_023653785.1 Ophioderma brevispina
TACTGGCACACCATGAAGGCAGGCAGAGCTTGTGTTGAAGGACAATTGGCCCCTAGGTTAATACATTGAATTAACTTTATCAGTCCTGATGCATAGCCATCATTTTTCTACTCTGGTCTTCTTAAGGGTACCGGGTGCATTGCTTGGATCAACAAGAGAGAGAGAACATGCTTAGGTAACAGTAAAAAGTTGTAATCAGTAAAGGCCATGAACAGTTTTGTCTAAGAAATAACATAGTTCTGACTCAGTTCAAATTTTTAGCGATGCATCAAATTATATTCACTGAGTCAACAATTTGTCATTCGGATTCAGTGGTATGGTTGGAAGTCCTGCTATACATAGGGACGGGGATCCCAAATAGGTCCATCCAGTTATGTGGTCAAAAGATAGCATAGAGCAATATAATACGCCTAAGGACCCCTGAATGACCTTTTACCGGCATGTTATGCCCACATAAAGCCCCTTTCTTATTATAAGCCTCCAAGGATAACTTGATCATCACTGCCTAAAAAGCCAGACAACATTTATCAAAAGTGTATATCAAATGTTTACGCACAGACCACACACACCATGATGGACACAACTAATCATGCTGCCATAAGGTCTTTTGATTACATCCAATGGCCTATTTACATTGGATTCCTAAAGATGAGAGAAGAAAAACAGAAGAATAAGCTGATGCAAATTCTGTGAAAAGAAGTCTAAAATACATTCCATGGTGTGAAAAATCCTGAACTTGTCTAATAACCTATCTAAAAATGTTACAATAAAAAAAGAACAAATAAATAACTAATCAAAATAAAATAAACCAAATTGGAGGGAAATCTGAAATGGTCTGGCAATTGTGTGTATGTATTTTGTTTGTTTGTTTTTCAATGAACCCTCTGTACAATTCCATTGTGATATTCAAATTTTAAAATGGTCAAAATAATTAATTTGTACTTAAAATTTAATAAAAATCCGCCAATCGGTTCAACTCCTCAATTTTCATGCAAACTGACAATTTTTTGAAGGCCTTAAAAGTTACGAGAAGATAATGGCCATCTTACCTGAAAAACCAACTTCCATTTTATCATGGGGGAATGTTTCCTGTTATTTAACTTAATGATGTCCCCCGGGATGTCACCACCAATTTACGTCCTTTACCTCAGAACTGGTTTGGCAATCATGACGCATCTTACCTTTTGAATATCACATTCTAACTTCTGATGCCACATGGACAAGATATGACCCTAAAACCTATTTTTTACTATATTTGTTAAATATACAACTCTTCGTGCTGCGATTACTTTATCTTCAGCCTCATATCAAGGTGTTGTTACATTTTTCCCAGAAGGATAGTTGCTCAGTCTGTTTGGCTAAGGAACCATAGGGAGAGTTTTCAGAGATTTTAATTCTTTAAACAAACCACAGAGATCTTTTTAGCACATTTCCCCCTCTTTTTAACAGGTTTTTTCTCTGCAGCAGAGTACTGGTGCCTCAGCGGGTGTAACATTTTAAACAGATCAAGAGTATATAGAGGATGGATTCAGCTGAATTGTTTCCCCTAGATAAAACATTTTTACCAATCTAGAGCTATAAGGCTGCATCTTGGTTGTTGGATAAGCATAACAAGGCTTAAAAGACCTCCCTTTTTCTGACTAAGGATGATGGGGCAAACATGGTATCGATAATTACTAGTAAGGTTGAATGAAGCCCCAATCCAGGTTTTATAGGGAACCCGTAGCAGTGAATAATATTAATATACTCTATATCAAATAATTTATTACCACATTCGATGTTTTATGTGAAAAACAGAATTATATTACCATAACAATGAATTAAACCATCTGTGACCATGCCCTATTTAAAATTTGCGCTATAGTGTATAACATGTTATGCAAATATCACGGCACATTTGCATCATACTGCCATACGAAATCCCCACTATGAAAGCATCACGTGTGAAGGTGCATGACACTACTGTGCGTCATATCGCATAAAACATACATATCCCATACACTAGCGCAAATTCAAATAGCGCTGGTCACCCAACCCCCCCCCCCCCCGACAAAATGTCTAAGTTTGTAATTTTATGGTTGTATGTTCCTTTTTTTCATGAAAGCACTGATATATGTTTGATAATTATTTTTTCGCGTATATTTATAAGTTATTCTAGTACAAGTTCCCTTAAGTACTACAGCCAATGGTTGAATCTGAGGCTGTGAAGAGATAAGTGATCAGATAAACACTTAAAGGTGCAACTAAAGATTTCAAGGCATCCATAATTGAGTCAGATATAGGGACCGGGAAGAGGTCCCCTCTCTTCTTAGGTATTAGACACTCAATAGATTTACTACCTAAAAGTTAAACAAAATGGGATTTTGATATCATGCAGCTGGGTCATAAAATGCAGGAGTTTAAAGCAACTTTTTCGAGGAAATTATGCAACTATACTGTGCTATTTAAGGATTTGATTGTCCATCATTCGGTGTAATTTGGAGTTTTGGTTCAAAAGTGGAAGCCCTTCTGAATTGGGTTGTCCGATTGAATGACCTTAACACAACGACCACTTATGTACAATGTAGCTAGGTATGCATTTGAAGACAATCAAATCAGAACAAAACTAATATAAGTGTTACTTAAATTGAAGAACTGGACTATGATTGTTTTTAAAACATCATGGAGGGTTGTTTCCTGATATCATATTGAATAGACTTGCATGAAATGAAATCGAGTTTTGGACGGGTACTATTGCAGCAATTGCATCGGAAGTTCAGTTCAAACACTTATACAAAAATCCATGATGGCAATACTGAATGTATCTTTTTTAAAAGTTCTTCTTCACTTTATATAATGTACTAGCTTAAAGTGACAGGAGGAGATTTTTTTTAGGATAAGAATTTCTCTCAAATTTCACTGGATCGGGTTGTAGACCACCTACCGAGAAAGTTTCGAAGGTTGATTGGAAAAAAGGTGCAAAAGAAAAACGCAAACCGTGTGTGAAATGCAGCTATCGTAACCGTTCCACATAGAAAACTATGCTTTGGACTTTCTGTCGTGCACGACAGGAAACTACTAAATCATCATCTTATTACATAAAGTTATGGCATATTGGCTTATTCACTTCCGGTGTGATCGAACACATTGGTAGCATTCCAAATCTGTAAAAAACGGGGTTCAAGCAAAAATTGGGGGCGCTTCTCATGGAAATCTCCTCATGTCTCTTTAAACCAATTACACTGCTTTCTCGATACTTATTGCAAGCCCACTGTCTTCATGTATACTGAATTAAAAACCTTCATTGGGTATCTGTGATTTTACAAATCAGACCAGAATGGAATTTATAACCCTTCTTCAAGGTGCTATCTCTGGACAGGATTGTCAAAATGAGATGGTATAAAAAAGCATAGTGAAGAGTAGGGAGGGGGAGAGAATGAACTTAGCATGTACATCATGATGAAAAGAAGTGGTTTATATTTACTATTTTTGTTTCAATCCTGCATTTTTGTTGTTTTTAACACACACTGCAAAACAGGCTGAATTCTGTATTTGCTCCAGTATAAAATTAGATACCAAAGAAAAACTGCAGATGCGATTTTTTTATTATGCATGGAAAGCTTACATCAGTACAAAATCAGAGCTTTCAATTGTTATGGACAGTGCTATTATTCTCATTCTACCTTTAATACCATTATATTACAGCTAAAAGTCAACTCCAAGTCAATGTACCACAATGTGATATTGTTTTGCAGGCAAGTCAATGCAATGAGTGTTCGTAACTTGACCCATCTGACCACTTTTTTTATGACAACATGAATATTGGTCAACCTTAACAGAATAAACCTGTGCTTTATTCCTGAAGGGGTTTCCGAATACCCCCAGCACAGCCTAGGCGAAATGTCAACTGTGCTAGCATGGTCAACCATGGTCAACATGGTCAAAACATGGCGACCATGGGTTGACTATGGTCAGCAATGTCAGCCTGTGGCTCGACCATGGTCCACCGTGGTTACCATGGTCCCCATGGTATAACATGGTCGACTGTGCTTTAGCATGGCTGAACCATGGTCAGCCATGTATTGACCATGGTTGACCATGGTAACTTGAGTATACCATGTCGACCATGCTTTAGCATGGATGAGAATTGTCAGCCATGGTCTCACCTTGTGGGCCAGGTGACCATGGTCACTTCAAGTATACCAGGTCAACCATGTTTATCACCTAATATTGACCATGGTGACCCATGTCCTTCAGTGAATTGTGACTGAACATTGGTCACTAACACAGAAACTCAAGTCTGATCATGGTTGAACAAGGTAGTACCATGGGTGACCACGGTTGACCATGGTCACTCAGAGACGCCCATGTCTGCACCATGGTAACTAAATTAGGAAACTGATTGTCTAGCCATGGTTGACTGATACTGAGTGGCTGTATTGTCTGACCATGGTTGACCATGGTCACTTCAAGTAGCGTGTGTCTGATCCATGGTAACTGCATTAGGAAATTGACTATTGATGACCATGGTGACTATGGTCACTTGTGAGACAAAAAAATATTCAAATCAGTGCGGAGCTTTAGGTTAATGAGGAGATTTTTTCCTATGAGTAATGATAATAATCACACTTGTCCACTAATATATTCAGCTCTGTAGAAGAACTAAGAAAAGTCATGTGTTGAATGGTGGCCACAATAACAGCGTAATTGAATTGGTTAGATTTATGGTTTGGGGGTTCCCGCCAAAGTCAATCTGTATATTCTACTCCCATAATGAACAGATGATGTATGCATAGATGTGCCATGGTTGACTATGGTCAGCGTCGGATAACCATGGTGGCATGACATGGTAAAACGTGGTTACCATGGTCACCATGGTCGACCATGATTTAGCATGGATGAGCATTGTCAGCCATGGTCGTCACCTTGTGGGCCATGGTTGTCCATGGTCACTTCTACCATGTTCAACCAGTTTATCACCTCATTTGACCATGGTTGACACTGATCACTTCAGTGCAATGGTTCACTGCAATAAAGGGATTCCCTGAGGTTTTTCGGGATTTTTTCACCACTGAGTTTTTTCTTGAGTCTGACTAGTGTGTTTATATGTTGAAACTTTTTTTTAATTGATATATTAATAATTGTTTCTCTTGTAATCAAGCAAGATAGGTTAGCTCAATTGGTAGATCTTCTTTGTAATCATAAGGCCCCGGTTCGAATCCCGGTCAAGGTAAGTGGATTTTCTGTCGCTATAAAATAATACCTAAATATATGACAAAGGAATCGATACTGGTGTATCAAATGTGTAAAGACCATAGGGATGTGGTTTTCTTTTTGGGGGGGGGTAGCGTTAACATGTTTTTAAAAAAATGGCCACCATGTCATACATGGTGACATGGACAATTTGACCATGGTCAACCATGGTAAATTAAAAAAAGATCAAATTAAAAAAAAAAAAAAAAAAAAAACAATGTTTTTGAAAAATGGCACGCACGGTAACCATGGTTAACCATGGTTACACGTGCATATTAACCATGGTTGACCATGTTTTTGAAAAATAGCACCACTGCCAACCATGGTCAAACCTGCGTTTTGGACCATGGTGACCATGGTCACTTTGAATGTTTTGACCATGGTGGCTGGTGGCGTGCCATTTCAAACACATGTCTAACTTGGTTTGACTAGGTCAAAACCCATGGTGACCCTGGTTACCAGGGTTAAACCATGCTGTTTTCACCTAGGACGTCAGTATGGTTGGGGTAGTTATTTCATATGGAAGTACAATTGATTATTGTGGATATGACCTCCCATATGGTGTACTTGAATAGTAATTATATGAAGGTGACAAACTTCATCTTGCATTCCATTCACCAGGTGCATATCATGCTATGATTCTAAGCATAGCATGGCGATTTAGGCTGTGCAACAAAAAAAAGGGCGCCCACTGACATTCACCTTCAACTGAGGTGCCACAAACTATAGCACAGAATAACCATGTCAAGTCATGAACAATTCCTGGTTGTAACATGCAGGTTACATTTAGGGCTTGTTGCTTTGATTTCATGCCCTGACCATGGACATCAACATGAGTCAACAGCGTATCTATATGGGAGGGAGCCTTTAAACTCCAATAGCCAAAAGGGGTCTATGAAATCATTGAAATAATCATTGCTGTTTACAGATAAAATTATTAGAATTTCTCCCCCCCCCAAAAAAAAAAAAAACACCAAAAAACAATACCCGCAAAACGCAAATACCATCTCTAAACACTATCATAAAATGGCCACTATTTTCAAAAATATTGAAAAGCCCATAATGTTAGTAATCATATTATTTAATAAATGCAGTGGCCAGTCATGATCATGAGAGAAGAAAAATACACCAAAGGAAGGAAACTAGCAGCTTCAAAAACACTACAAATATCAATGTGTTATACTTATGCAATCACTTCAAAGACTTTGCAATTTTAATGAGTATTTAATATTTGTGAAGGACAAGTTAGTCTTAGTCAAAAGCGTTTTTTTCTAGTGAGCATTATTTTCCCGATTTGAACAGGGAAAAGGATT
This sequence comes from Ophioderma brevispina, assembly GCA_023653785.1. Taxonomy (NCBI): domain Eukaryota; kingdom Metazoa; phylum Echinodermata; class Ophiuroidea; order Amphilepidida; family Ophiodermatidae; genus Ophioderma; species Ophioderma brevispina. The sequence continues at coordinate 6,546 of JAMKCH010044570.1, forward strand.
AAAACTGGTTAACGAAAATGACCTTCTCTGGGTATGCTATTTTTACCAGGATTATTCTTATGGCAAACATCCTTGCTTGAAAAGCTTTTTACCAAAGAATAAACCGACATGTCATAGAAAAGACCCTGCTCGCCTCCAGTGAGCCATGCAGTAGGAAACTTGGAAATGGCTGGGTCACTGAAACACAACGGGCTGGCTACACTTTAGATCAACAACACGTGCAGGTTGATGCAGGAGCAAAATCGAAAAGACTGCAAGTGCCATTTAAAATATGCTGTTGCTGCTTGTTGTGTTCTACGTTAATGTTCGACCCAGAAGAAGAAGAAAATAAGCATCTTTGATGTAAGAGTTTGCTGGTTGAATGTAAAGGAATACATAACCTTGTCCATATCACAGAACTGCGGGGTCAATCCAAATGCATTGCACTATTCCTTGAGTGATCTCTACTGGCAAATTTTAATTGGGTCACTGAGGTCGCATATTTTCCAGATGCTTGCTCCAGTAGAAATTACCCTCTCTCCGCTATCCATACACATATTTTACTGGGAATCTTCTAAAATACTGATGATCAATAGAGAAATGCTAAAAGATATCTCAAAGTCACCTACTGTAGTAATCATTGTATGAGGGGAATGTTACTATTACAATAAATGCTGTTTCCAACATTATCTGTTTAAACATTGCCACCCCCCCCTTTTTGTATGCGTGTAGTCAGGATCCCACACCCTATAGTAGTTCAACCCTTGTGTCACCAAAAAAGTTTTGGACGTGTCGATTAGTTTGGGAGAGGAGGTAGAAAAAGAAAATACATCGCCCTATTCACACTGTTCATGATGATCTTTGTGTTCCTTCGTATCCAAAACACGGCTGCTCCAAAGTCAGTAACATTCACTACGCACCTATTACATTGACTACCATTGAAGCAAATACAGTATGAATGTTTTTGAGAGTTAATGTAGCTATACAAATGCGCTTACGTTGACTTCAATGCTTCAATAGCATAGAAATTGGATTCTATTTCTCTGCTTTCGACAAACACGTTTAAATGATTTAGCGTGCAATTTAATTACCACCCAGGCCCAGTCCCCTCATTCATGCCCAGACCTTCAGGAAGTACAGAGGTGAACGATGGGTTGAATCTACTATCATACTCTGTTTCCCTTCCTCGTGCAGTGACGTTCAGTGCGATTTGTTGTCCGCACCAGTAAACCGCGCAGCTGGCCTAAAGCGATGGCGTTTCTACTGCGTGCACAAACTGGAGATAAATACAAAGCCTTGATGAAGCTTAGGTGGGTATCTCTATCATGAGTATGTGGAAGTGACCTGCATGGTGTTGGCTTTAACTGCCTTTGTTCTAATCAACTGAAACTGTTAGATTGAATAATGCTAGTATTGGTTTGCTACATAACTTTGTTTTTGGCTGTTTCTTTTTTAATTTTTTATCAAGAGAAAAATACAACAAAAATAACATCGTCCTCGGACCGCTTGTGTGCCTGCACGTCGGCGGTTAGTGAATGTAGGCCTACCACGAAGTTTTACCTGATATGTGACCTTGGACCTCATAAACCAGAATGAGGGTTTGCATGTAAACTCCATAAACCAAGTTGGTTCAAATTGAAGTAGGGGGGGCAACTTTTCAATGAGGTCAATTTTTACATTTTCAGCATATCTTACAACTTGACCTCACATGACCCTTTGAACTTGGTACTGTTACCTTTGACCTCATCAACAATGATGGATCCCATGTTGAATCTATGATTCCGTTTGGTTCCATTGAAAATCACCTTTCAAAATGAGGTCATTTTACATTTTCAGCCTAAGTTACACCTTGACTCTCACATGACCTTTGACCCTTGACATTTGACCTTTGCCTCATCAAAAAATGGGGGATGCCATTTTGCCCACCTTTGATCCAATTTTGGTTTAAATCCATCAAAGTATTAGGATATTACAGGAATAAGTTAACCTTTTTTCACAACACAACAACAGACATCACACTACACAGATACGTCAACAACAGACTACAGGGGTCAAAGTGATCCCTATGTGTCTTCAAAAAGCGCTAAAAGTACGTGTGAAAAAGCATTACTTTAGGGTCCCAATGAGAGAGCATTATACATGTTCTGTAGAGGGACTCTGCAACTGTAAATAAAGGGCAACGCCTTGATGAAAAGGCTAAGAGTAAGTGGGCGTATCTATTCTGAAGTAGGTGAAATGACCTTGCATTGTGTTACTGCATTGGCGTTACTGCAGCTTTGTTCTATTCACAGGTGAACTGTTTAATTTGAGAAATGCTCGTTGAGTTGCCATTACTTTTTTTTTGATGTTTCTTTTGCCATTTTTTTGTCTTTCAATGAGCAATTCATTTCAATGAGAAATCATTCAAAATTTTACCGATTTTTTCGATAGTAGTAGTGGCATAGTCGAATATGACCCCCGGGAAAAGACCATGTGTTTTTAGTGTGTATATAAAATCAAGATTCCAAATTAAAATAGACCTACCAATCAACATTTCAAGGCAGTTTTAACTATATGTGCCACTGTTGACTGTAACCGTATGGTTCAAACCGGAATACAAGTCCTATTCGTTCCAGTACAAAATAGGCGAATGAAAATGGCCGTTTCTCTCAATGGAACATCTCAGACTCAACATTCTGCTTGAAGATCATATCTCCTACCTGGTCAGTCATGAGATTAGGTAGTTATCCCCATTTCAGTAGAGGCTTATGGGACAAATATTCCTATATAACTTGAACAAATTTCTAATAAAAGGACTCTTGGTTGTCTGGTTGGCCTATATATGGATAATTAGGTAAAAACTTTGTTCCGGCCTTCTAGTGCTGTGTGGTTAGGTTCAAGGTCAAGTCAATGACCGTATGAGGCATATTAGGAATATAAGGACCAAAAATTTGTTTGATTGTCCTCATCTGCCCGACTGTATACAATAATCCCGACTGTTTACTTCTTTTTTTTTTTAAAAACAAAATTTTGAGAGAGAACAGAAATAAAATCAAAAAGAAATGAGAATTAAATCGCAAAAAGGGGTAAAAAATGTGACAAAATCGGCCGAAATTAAAACGAATAATACCCAAGTATGTCTCAAAACGTTATTTGCCAGTTGTCATCCTTTAAGCACAATTGCCAATATTTATCGGCAGCAGTATGACCTAGGCCACAGCCATAGTGTATGATGTCTGAATTACATACCTAAGTTGACCCTCAAAAAAAGCTGGGATTTGCCTAAAATGCTGCAATTTTCAGGTAGATATCATGTTAGTGCTCTCCTTAAATGATCATATGTATATAAATCAGAAGTGTCCATCACTCTATTTAAAATTTTCAGGTCGATTCCTCTCTCTTTCGCAGGGAAAAAAAAAAGGCGGGTGTACTAGTTCCGTGCTGGGCAGTGAATTTGGTCGGGTGCCGACTTCTCGCCGGGATGCTGTCAACCATTGTAATTTCCATGTTTGGCAGGCTGACAGTATCAAAGCTCTTCTGAGAAAACCTAAATATTTAAGTTACCAGTTGCATGATAGCGAAGAAATGAGAGTTTCTTGATGGCATGGTTTGTACATGAAATTATAGGCAGTTTAATTAGAGGTATTTGGTTTGATTGAATTTCTATCTCATTGAGTGTATCACAAAAAGTTGTACGATGGGACATGTTAGTATTCACCAAAATCACTAACATTTCAATATTTGGTGCTTTTTAGGCCATTTGGTGTAAATAAACCCATTTAATTGATTTAATTGGCGGGATTTCTTTTTATCAAAGTATCCATTCACGTAAATGTGTTCATGTTATTAGCCCTCATTAGTTCTGAGTGAAACCAAATCCATCTGTCCTAAACCAGTTCTTTTCTTGCACAAAATGTGCTTCTTCAGCAGATAGAAAATAAGAACATCGCTTTGGATTCAGTTTTTGTAGAAGACATATTTCATAAAATTGAATGTTGTCTACAGTAAAGCCACATACTTTAACACCCCAAAATGAACCAATATTCTTCTCCAAAACGTGAAGGCACACCAGAGCTTTGATGTATTGGATCGCAAACAGTTTTATTGATATAAATTAAACACTTCTAGAGTGCGAGGTGGCCGAGCGTCCTAAGGCGCCGAACCATCGGCAGGGTATCAGAAGATTCGAGATGCCCAGGTTCGACCCGCGATAGTCGGCTTCCTTGGTCATACTCAATAGTTCTATAATGGTCTGAATAACATAATGCAAAATTGTGATTATGGAATTGTCTCCTCTGCTCCCACCCATTGCGTAGAATGTGCAGGTGTATGCAATGGGTGCCCAGCGCCTCATGGTTCGGATAGTCATGTAAATGGTGGTCCCGTGTTTCAGACTAGTCATCCCTGAGCACGTAAAAATTGCAAACCTTGTTGAAAAAGAGTAGGTGATCATCCCGGGTCTGTAACCCTGCACTCACCCTAGGTTCCAGGTCAGTAGTAAGTATAGATGTTGGCGTACATTGATGTAGTAGATTAGTTGTGATAATGTAATGTGTGAAATGGTGAATTTGTGAAATATAAGTTATAATTACACGCTGAGGTCAGTGTTGTGCCTGACAAAAATATGCGGGACTTCCGAAATAACATACAAATCTAGATTTTTCTCTTATTTGGTAATTTTGCCTGTAAAATACGCAAAATAACCTTAAAGGTGAAAACAAAAAGGAATTTAAATTTTCTATAATCCATTAGGAACGGCAAATTTTGTTTTGAGCAATATATTAGATATCTTACAATTAAAGCTCAACTCTTTAGATTTTTGCATCATGTAAACCCATTTTATGGGACATTGATTTGGAAATCTCTCACTGCACCTTTAATAACATTTTATTAAACGTACAAAATAACTAATAAAAATCTACTTTTTATTTGTCTACTTTTATCCTCACCTGGTTCCCATTCTGACGAAGAAAGCAATTGATTGCAAAAGATTGCTCCATTATAAGATTTTATGGCCAAAGATAAACAATAAATAGCAACTGAATATGAACATTTTCATTTAGCAGTGACTCGTAGATGTTCTCACATCATATAGTTTTCTTTTTAACAACACGGCAATATGTTGAAAAGGTCAAGACACACACCTTTTTAAAACATACCTGCTGAAACTGTATTTCATTGTGTCCACAATAATTTGCTTTCATATGCCCTACTCAAGGCGGGAAACAATTTACACTTTTGCGGTTACAAGGCAAAGCTATCCGTCAATATGTAAATGCATATTTTTCCTTTAAAAACACGCCTGAAGTACGTTCCTAATGATGTAAAAAGGACATCCCAATTGTCGCTGGAGGGTAAATGAAAAATGTCATCAATGCTCTTTCAATATTTCCTTCTCTTTAATCCACTGCACTGTAAACAACTCTCGACGCATAACCCCCGCAGCCCGCCGCAAGTGGCTGTAGCCTGCCAAACTAACAGGGGATCCGTCTGCTCATTCAGTCATCCACGGTACGGGTATTTAGTTATCCGGCTGACTATGTTTCATTTTGTACTTATGACCCATCTTTTTTCCCATTCATGCGGGGAACACAATTGAATATTATATTAAAGAAACAATATACAGATGTTGAATCTTACAAGGACTTTTATTATGGGAATGAACAGCCAATTTTTGAAAAAATAAATATTTGATGACGTCACGGCCTTGATTGGTTTATTATTTGTTTCGGGGGACCCATTCAGGTAAAAATGACGTAACGTATCCATACTTGGAAAAGCAACCGATTATCGTCATCGCCTTCGGTTTTTGAATCAAGTAGGAAAAGGTAAATTTTGTACTGTTTAGCATAATACCAGCTGTGCCTTTTGGAAAAAAATACTAGCACTTTGGGCAGAAAAGGGTCATTTACAGACCTTGATTTAACATAGTCGGTTTTATATATTCGGTCGCCCCCC
>JAMKCH010044571.1:0-24445 GCA_023653785.1 Ophioderma brevispina
GTGCCACAGAAGATCCCTCTTTAATTGATTGTAGTTTTAGTAAAATTCTTATTTGTGATTTTTAGCCGGCATCCAAATTTAATCTTTGGAATATTCTCAATAATATATAATTGGTGTCATTCGGATGTTTGTAAAGCAAAGGTTCGCACTGTGACTAGCCAGATCCCACCCCTTGAATACGAATCAAATCGGAAAAGTTAAATTTGAAACTTGGATCAATTTTGTGCCAAAGAAGATACCCTTTAAAGGTAGTAATTCTTATTTGTTGATTTTTATGCGGCATTTCCAAATTTAATCTGGAATTTCTCTATATTATATTATAATCTGGGTCAGTCGGATTGTAAAGAAAAGTCGCACTTTGACTCGCCAGATCCCCACCCCTGTGGGCTATAGGAGGCCAATCGGAAAATGATAAAAATTTGAAACTTGGATCAATTTGTTACCAAGAAGATCCCTTAACGATGTATGGTAGTAATTCTTATTTGTGTTTTTCTTTAGCGGCATCTAATTAATATTTGGAATATTCTCTATAATATATTACAATCTGGTGTCATTCGGAGGTAAAGAAAAGGTCGCACTTTGAATAGCCAGATCCCCCAACCATCGTGGTCTGTAGGAGGTATCGGAAAATGTTGTTAAATTTGAAACATTTTCGTGCCGAAAGTCCCGCTTAAAAGGTAATAATTTTCTATTTGGATTTTTAGCCGATCAAATAATCTTGGAATATGATCTTCAATATAGCAATCTAGTGTAATAGGATGTAAAGAAAAGTCGCCGATTGAGCTAGCCAGATCCTCACCCCTTGTGGGACGGAGGAGCTATAATCGAAAATGTTAAAATTTGTGAAACATTTTCGTGCCGAAAGACAGCTTAAAGAGGTTATGGGTAGTAATGTTATTTGTGAATTTTAGCACGCATCCAAATTAATCTTGGGATAGTCTCTATAATATATTACAATCTGGTGTCTTTCGGATTGTAAAGAAAAGCTCGCACTTTGACTAGCCCAGGATACCCACCCCTGTGGGGTATTAGTCGGCAATGGAAAATGATAAACATTTGAAATGGATCAATTTTTGTGCCAAGAAGTCCGATTAGAGGTAGTAAATCTATTTGTAATTTTAGCGGCATCCAAATTTAATCTTGGAAATATTCTCTCTCCTATATTATAATCTGGTGTGATTCGGATGTAAAGAAAATGTCGCACTTTGACTAGCCAGAGTCAGCGCCAACCCATTGAATACGAAGCCAATAGGAAAATGATAACATTTTGAAACTGGATCATTTGTGCCAAGATGACCCGTAAAGAGGAGTAGTCATAATTTGTTGATTTTAGGCCGGAACCAAATTTAATCGTTGGAATATTCTCATAATATTTTATAATCTTGGTGTCTTCGGATGGTGTAGAAGAAAAAGTTCGACTTTGACAGCAGATCCCCACCCCTGAATAAGAATCAAATCGGAAAATTTTAACATTTGAAACTTGGATCATTTTGGTGCCAAGAGATCCTTAAGTGTAGTAATTATTATTGTGATTTTTAGGCCGGGCATCCAATTTAATATTTGGAATATTCTATATTATATTACCAATGCTGGTGTCATTCGGATGTAAAGGAAAAGGTGGCGCGCATTTGACTAGCCAGGATCACCCCCTTGTGGGTTATAGGGGGCCAATCGGAAAATGAAAAATTTGAAACGGGATCAATTTGTACCAAAAGATCCCTAACGATTTTGTCGGTAGTAATTATTTATTGGATTTAGCCGGCATCAAATTTAATGTTGGGAATATTCTCTATAATATATTACAATCTGGTGTCATTCGGATGTAAAGAAAAGGTCGCATTTGACTAGCCTGATCCCAACCCTCGTGGGTCTGTAGGAGGCTAATCGGAAAATGTTAAATTGAACCTTTTCGTGACCGAAAAAAGACGCTTTTCTTAAAGAGGTAGTAATCTTATTGGTGAATTTAGGCCCGCATCAAATTTAATCTTTGGAAATATTCTCTATAAAATTACAAGTCTGGTGTCATCCGGATGTAAAGAAAAGGTCGCAATTGGAATAAGCCAGATCCCCACCCCTGTGGGTCTATAGGAGGCCAATCGGAAAATGATACATTGAAAACTGGGATCAATTTTGTGCCAAGATATGAGGTAGTAATTATTTTTGTGATTTTTAGCCGGCATCCAAATTGAATATTGGAATCTTCTCTATATATCTCTGGTCATGGATGTAAAGGCAAAGGTAGCACTTTTTTTGGGGGGACTAGCCCGATCCCCACCCTTTGACATGAACCCATCGGGAAAAATGATAAATTTTGAAACGGTTATCAATTTTGGACCTTAATAAGAGGTCGTAATCTTATTTGTGATTTTAGCGGCATTCAAATATAATCTTTGGAATTCTCTATAATATTTACAATTCTGGTGTCTTTGGCTCAAACGAAAAGGAACGCACTTGCTTTGTGGCTGATACGAGCAAACCAATCGGAGGGGAACTGATAAACTTTGAAACTTAATGATTTTCGTACCAAAGAAGATCTCGAGAGAAGATCCCTCTTTTTAAGCCGCATCCAATCCAATTAGTCTGAAAATTTGAGCGAGGAATAGAGCAGAGCGCCCGATATAAGAGATGAGCCCAATAATACACCCATCAATTTTGGAATAATCGATAGAAATCGGTGTCTCTGGTCGGGGTAGCTTCTCATGGTCAATTTGATTATCATTCGCATATAACGAGATTTTGAGTGACTTGTTCATGTTGTTGTTTGACAGATAAAGGCAAAAGATCGAATGGTGTTCTCTGTGGCAAAGCTAAATTTAAGGTAGGGGTAGCTTTAACTCATTTTATTTCAGAGAATTCTACGCTTTGCTCAGAACTTGATAAGGCTGGTGTCATACTCATGAACCTTGCCGACTCATGTTCATGACATACTTACTAGGCAATAGGGTGGTGCCACAATACAAATTTAATTCTATGGCTAGGCTTCGTGAAGGCTGAGGATATAAAAGCAAGACGTAGTTGTGAACGGGATAGGGTTCAGTCATAATCAGTCATGTGTTGATTTTGAAGTATTAATACCCCATAACAACTCATTTCTGGCAGATCGGTTTGTAATGTAATAGCACAGACTAAGTAGTAGGCACTTAAATGGGGATGTCCCGATTTAATGATATGAATTTGTCATCTATAGATTGGCCTTCACTCCAAAACCCCACATCTGTAAAGTTTCCGCCGATATTTCAATCCTTGTTGATGCGAGATCTAAAAACGTGATTGTGTAAGCCGCATAGAGTACTGTGTAAAATTTATATTGGTCGACCAAATTGGCACATTTTCGCTCATAACGACCAAACCAAACAATCCGTTGCCTCTAAGATTTCACATGTAGATGAGAAAATAGTAGGTTTCTTCTGTACCAAAATTTGAACCACTTCCGGTAAATCTTGGGCTTCTGGTGACGAGGCCTATTAGCGATCGGGCCCATGGACCTTTAACTCCCCATTATTTATGTCTACTTTAAGGCCTTGGAATTGATGCTTAGTTGTCCGTTGGATAATTTTTAAAGGTGACTAGTCTGGTTTCATTATTCATTATGTACTGTCAATTCATTATTACTGTCATTGTCATTATTACATCTAATGCATGTTGAAATATACTACAGGTACAGTCTCTATATTTATCAATAACACCAAGTTACAATTGGCTAATTTAACACAAAGGGTATTTGCATGTGTATTTCTTCAAAGTCAAAAATAAGTTCAAGGATTTTTGCACCGATATGATGACAATCGTGACAAAAATATCATGTTTTTGTCACTATTGCGATGTGAATATGCAAAACCATGTAATAAACCTTTCCCCTGTTACCTACCTCAACTTTGTCGATCTCAAAAATCCCTCTAAATGAACGATATATCCCTGTTTTCCCTATCAAACACAACTTGAGATCCTATAATGTGATGACATATATGTGAAAAAAAACTTACAAGAATTAGAAATTAAAAATTTTGAAGAAAATTGCGACTACAATCACTTCTGCATGAGAAAGGTTGTTTCTTTGGAAAATGATGGATTTCTACTGTTTTTAGACAAATTTTTGAGGATTAACTATTTCAAAAGGTAATTTATTATCTAAGGAACATATATCAACTCGATTCTGAATTGCTTTTGATATTTGTTCATCTGCATTCTGCAAAGTTGGCTCTTTAAAATGGCCTGCTCATGCTGTTAACAGGGGAAAGGTATTCCATGTGGTTTTGCATAACTTCACATCCGTTACAGAGATGCCAACTCTACCCGTTTTCCGCGGGAGACTCCCGGTTTTTCGTTTGTTCTCCAGTCTCCCGATTTTGCTAGCAAATCTCCCGATTTTCCATATATTTAATGAAAGAAAATAAAGAAAGAGGGCAATATCTATTCAGAGTCAATAAAAGAACATAGATTTGAAAGATTTTCAATTTATGAAGTCTGTTAAACTGGTTTCAGACATCGTTTTTCTCCCGACTTTCGGATGGTTCACTCACATTAATATTTTGATTTAACCATTTAACTGCTGTATGCTAAATGTCTTCTGATGGTATTTTAGTTAACTACTTAACTGCAACATTGCAAAGGAATATACCAACAAACAATGCATTGTTATAGCGGTTTTGTTTTGAAGTTTTCAAGCTTTAAAAGTTCAGACCTTGATATGTAGCTTTTAAGAAATACTCTACATGTATATGGACTTAGTTCCTACTGACAGTTCCTTAAATGGGGCTGTCAGACGGCGGAGCTCTGTTCATTTTTTCTGAAAAAGCTGTAATTTAAAGAGCTCTATCTCATGATGCAGTTCATATGTGCATAAGTAGCTTAGTTTTCAAGTTATGAGCCTTTAATTTAAAGTTTAGACTTAGTTTTTAATGTGCTACTGTACTTAAACATTATTCTCCATGTGGATTGTGTTCATTTTCATACTGGCAGTTCCTTAAATGGGGACAGTCAGATGGCGGAACTCCATTTTTTTTCAGGAGAGTTATTCTAAGAGCTCTCTCATGATGCAGTTGTCAAATTATGATCCTTCAAAATTTGGACTTTCCTCCTTTTTCATGTAATATAAAAAAAATACCAGATGGACTTAGTTTCTACTGACAGTTCCTTAAATAGGGCTGTCGGACGGCGGAGCTTTCTCCATTTTTTCTGGAAAAGTTGTATTTTAAAGAGCTCTATCTCATGATGCAGTCCATATGTATATAGGAAGCTTAGTTTTCAAGTTATGAGCTTTTAAAGTTTAGCCTTTTACATTAACCTTTTCATGTCATTTACTGATTTTTGGTCTGTGGAATACTGAAAGCTGTATTCCAAAGTTGGCATGTCTGTATTTAAGGGCTCCAAAGTGCTTTAAAGCAATAGAAATGCAGGAGCTTTGGGGGCTTCTCCCCCTCGACCCAACCGGGGCATTGCCCCTGGACCCCCGGCCGTGAGGGGCTCGGTCGCGCAAGCGCTCCCTTGCAAAATCTCCCTCTTTTTTAAATTCAAATGTTGGCATCTCTGCCGTTAATGACAACATGTTAAAGACATAATGTGGAGTTATGCTTAGCAGAACTAAGACTAGTGGGAGTGAGTAGAGGCTTTTAATTTTGCTTGTTCGAATCTCACCGCAACTGGAACCTGCCAATTAAACTGGCACAATAAACTTACCAGTATATGAGCTTTTTACCATTCATGATTATGGTAAAAAATGGCCATGTACATACTGCAAATACCACATCAAGTCTGGTGAATTTCATTTCAGGTCGATAGCTGATTAGTCAGCTATAGGAGTGCTCCATTTGGCTGATTGTTAATTCATCAAGGTTCAACTTCAAGGGCAAGACTTCCATATGTCCCCTCCCTATGAATTCTGCAACCTTATCCTGTGGTTTATTCAGTCAAGGCTGCAGAATTCATAGGGGAGGGGGACACATGGTCATGGAACTCTTTCCAGTTCAAGGCTGCTGGCAGGCCGAAAGTAAACTTACTGTACTCTAAAATGCAAAACTACAGAAATTCAGAAAAATTATGTAGTTTCCAGGGGTGTGCCACCTTTTGAAATGACAGGATCTGCCCAGTGGCCTATTGCTAAAGGTCCGTTCATACTTCACTGCATTGCAGTGCAGTGCTGCAATGCAGCCTACCAAAATTGTCACTGCAATCACTTGCAGTATTGCAACGCAATGCAGTACTGCAACAAAGTTAAAATTATTTTAACTGGCGATGCAGCAAGATGCAGTGGGGTGCAGTCAGTGTTGAAGTATGCCAAATTTCTGCAAGTTTACTGCAACGTACTGCAACCCGTGACCTGGGTTGACCTGCATTAAATCGATTAGGAGTGCAGCGGAAGTGACGGAACATTGCAGTAAATTTACTGCAATGCAGTGCAGTGGAAGTATGAACGGACCTTAAGAACTGCATAATTTATCAAAGCGTTATGGCTAGATTTTCACAATTCACAAATACCACCTGCAACTTATGGTTATGGAGATATAAGACAAAAATCGTCAAAGGTCATCACCAAAGATTAAATCTTTAATATTGCTCCAATTTCTTTAAAAATGGGCTCAAATTGTTCATCTTTCCTCAAAGACTGTTACAAAGATATTGTGCACTGTCTAATAACATTTCTAAAATTCATGGATCAATAGAGGTCAATGGCATCGACCTTGTTTGTCATTTATCTGGATAACCAAATACAAAAGAGTACCAAGTACTTTTCGCAGACCTGCAACAGCTATCTCGCATCACAATTCATTATTCACAGTTTCAACAATAGAGGCTTAAAGTGACAGGAGGAGATTTTTTGAGGATACAAATTTCTCTCAAATTTTCACCGTGACTGGATTGGTCGTAGACCACCTACCGAGAACGTTTCGATGGTTTGTTGAACAAACAAGTACAAAAGAAACCGCAAACCTTGTTTTGAACTTGCCTGCTATCGCAATCGTCCTCATAATCATAATCTTATTACATAAAGACGGCGTATTCGGCTAATTCACTTCAGGTGTGATCTAATACATTGGTAAGCATTCGAAATATGCAAAAAAATGGTGTTCGACAAAAATTGGGGCGCTTCTTTCTGGAAATCTCATGTCTCTGTAAGTACCATTGGCTCTTTAGTTTTGTGACCATGCTATAAATGAGCTTGGGCTATCAATAGCATGTTTTGGACTTTCCCCGGGTCAGAATCAAAGAATGTTTTACTTTAACATCTGGTGTGGCTTCGTTGTTGGTGGTATTTGAACTATACCTTTTTAATCCTTGTAAGCTTCTATGCATTATTCATTTTGACCCCTGTATTATGGATTTCCCCCCCTCCTGGATTCTACCCACACTTTCACAAGGGGCACCCTTACTAATTTGTTCATTAACCAGAGAGCAGGGATGTAGCTACAGTGGGCGGTGGTGGGCGGCAGAGCCCACCACTCAGCTTCAGAGCCCACCACTAAGAGCACACCACTCAAAGAGCAAAAATTGCACAATTGTAATCATTTTATGCAAATATTGATCAATTTAGACATGACTTATAAAATATGTCAAATTTTCATTAAATAACACCCACCACTAAAAAGGTGCTAGCTACAACCCTGCCAGAGAGAATGTGTGGTCCAGTGGAAAAGCGCAGGATTCCTCATCCATTAAACCATTTAAGTCATGAGCTCGAGTGTTGTGTCCTTGGGCAAGGCACTTGTCTCACTTCACCCAGGTGTAATTATAGGGAATAGTTAGCTACTCGTGCTGTTATAATTGGCTGTTGATTTTCAATATGTGAAAATGTGTATAAGGTGCTATAAATGTTTACATTTATTATTTTATTTATTCAATAGAAGACAAATCCACTGAGAAATTAACTTATGCTCGCCATTGGCAAAGGAATAAAGCAGCTACGTTTAAGTTATGGGGGGTTAAAGTTTTCTCCCAAATTATAAGTGTGGGGGGTCAACTAAAAGTTGTGTCAGATGGGTCAGGTTTACGGAAAAACAAGGTCCCCTTCATTAGGGTACATACATTCATTTGATTCTACACACCTACGACCTGGACTTTTTTTCCGTTTTATGATATTAAGATTAACATAATTCCGCTACATGTGGTTGAATATAACGGGGGCTATACTGGATATGTCAATGGCGCATGTCACGGTGTTTTGGTACATCTTTGTGACCGGCCACTTTGCCTGACCCAGACTCTGAATTCAGTCAGCCTTACGGAATAAAGACAGGCATCACATGCACTTTATTCCGTAAAGGCCTGTGACATTTCAGAGCTATGTCAGGCAAGAGTGGGGTCAGCATACATGTACCAAGTATGACACCTTTCTGTGACTGACTTGGTATTGAGTGTCAACTGAATTGATGCATCGTATGTATAGATCGAATGCACTGCATATAGGGGCCATTCAACATGACATTTCAGGAAGGAAAACCATTTGGGTGTGTATCTATAGAGTGGGTATGATATAAGTGGTTTGGGATACAACCTCGGTTGAAAGAGTCTCTTTATGTTGATATTACACATCATATAAACACAACAAAGTCTAAGACGGGCGACACACTTTTGACAACTATTTGGGAGTTAATTTACACTGATTTGTACTGTATTAAATGTTTACGGAATTTCATTGTGGCAAAATATGATTTTTCTTTAAAATCTAGTTTCATGGTCTCACGGAGAAATGAAGCACTGTAAGAGCACTATACATACAGATCGCTGACCTTTGCAGGCCTATATGGCAAGATTCCCGCAATTGTATTTGTTTCTGACTTTGTTGGGTAATATGCCATAGCTCTTGGGCATGTAACTACTACAGTCTGCTCAAAAAAAGTGGGGGTTTAAAAAATAAAAAACAGGGATTTTAAGAAAAGGGGATGACAAAATCAAAAAAAAAATATGGGTGGGTAAATATGAAGATTTCAAAATAATAAAGTCAACTATTAGGTCAATAATACAAATTTAAGTCGCGATACTAAATACGCAAAATTGATGGGGGTTTTTGGCCAGACTTTTATGAACATGGCAGAGTTGATGAGTTCGCCCATTTAAATGCCCATGCTGCTGGGGTCTGTGAAGGGCTCATCAAAAAAATTGCAACTTGACAAAAGAAACAAAAACACAGATTAAAGTAAACCAATGAAGTCTAGGGTTTTATCGACACCAGTTTTTAATAGTCAACACAATCAGTTCAATGATAAATAGCGCTTCTTGATAATAAACAATCAAATATTCATTCATTCAATGAACTGGAGCTTTGAACAAATTTGGATATCTGTTAAAATCATGCCAGCATTAATGGTAATTGCAAACCAAAATAACACTGAGCAGTCGGTCCAAATCCAAGAATTTTTAAAAATGGGGGTGCGACTATCTATGATGCATTGATTACTACTTGTTGAAGTCAATAAAAATTTTGAATTTGAGGCAGCAAGTAATCAAATTGTTTGGTAGGAAAAAATTTGCATTTCATGATACTTCATGACCATAAAAATTCTCTCCTCCAGGTTGCTTTAACCGCTCAGTGGCGGAACGGGCCTACCCACTCTGATGGGGCAAATTTCCCCATCTTGGGAAATTTTCCCGTCTTAGGGGGGTCCAAAGGCCCAATTTTTTTCTTTTTTTTTTTTTTTTTTTTTTTAAAAAAAAAAAAAAAAAAACGGCTAATTTAGCAATCCATGTTTTTTTGCCAATTTTTTCCCGGCCAAAGTCCCCAGGCAGGAGGGGAGGCAACCTGCCCCCCCTGGCGCCGCCCCAACAAAAAACAAGCCTGTTACTGGCCAGCTAGTTTACGGTGCTCGTGGTTCTCTCTCTTCTAACAACCAGTAAGTGGGGTGCGCAATGGTTATTCACTTTATCCTTAAAGCCAGCACTTACTTTCATAATTCTACCATTCACGATGACGTTTTTTGTATCTTTTATAGTTTTCAAGTTAGAAGTTAATAAAGTCGGGCCTTTTTAAAAAGATTTCGATGCTGTTCAAAAGTGTGAATAACTTATGTTTAACTAATTCTTTCACACTTCACCCACAAGGTTCATCAACAGATTCTGTTGCATCACCGGTTTTCACACTCAACAGCAAAGTTGCACAAAACTAAACGGTCGGATTTTTGTGTTCGGGGGAGGCGCAGTTAACGTGGAGTTATCTCTCGATTGAAACAAAAAGCAAATAGATGAAGCCAAATACGGAAACCCTGGTCCTTTAACCCTAACCCTGAGCTGGTTCGTTTTTGCCGACCGACTCCCAAATGAGCAATGAGGGGCACATCTTATTTTTTTTTTAACGGCCTAGATGCAACTAGCGCCAACTTTTTTGCGTTTCCTTGCATCTCGGCCGTTTTTCCCCGGCACAGGAAATAAGTAGCGTAAGATCAAATAACGGCCCAGATGCCAACGAAGAAACATTGGCGCCATTTTCCCCGGAAGACGGGCCTATGCAACGAGGAACATCGCGCCATTTCCCCAGAAAAGGCCCAGATGCAAACGAGGACCATCGCGCCATTTTTCCGGAAGACGGCCCAGATGCACGAGGAACATCGCCGTTGCGATGCAATGATACAGGAAATAAATAAATAAATACATCATAATGGATGCGTACTGCAAGATGGACAAGAACATACAAGGTGATTGATAAGAAGAAACTATAGGACAAGTAAAACGGACTGTAGTCAGATGAGAAGAGGACGCACAGTACACTGATCTGCATGAATTTTGTATTTACTAGTTGCCAGTCGTGAGTGGCGCTAATTACGCTACGTCATAGTCAGCGTGGCTCTATTACGCTACGTCATGCTCCGGTTTACGTCATGAATATGCGTTATGCATAATTAAAAAAATAGCTTGTTTTTTTTTTTTTTTTTTTAAAATTATCAATATTGAAATCGTCTATGGGCTTTGTACACAGTGTCACGCGTCACCCCGCCTTGAAATGAAAGGCCATTGCTCCTTCTCCTGCGGGCAACCGTCCGAAATGCAGTGAAAAGCATCGCATCATTTCCCGGGACTGAACGTCCCAGGGTGCAACAGGAACATCGCGTCATTTTCCCGGGAAGACGGCCCAGAATGCAAACGAGGCACATCGCGTCATTTTCCGGGAAGACGCCCAGATGCAACGAGAACATCGCGTCATTTTCCGTAAAGACGGGCCCCGATGCAATTAAGTCCCATGGAGAGTCAATTGGCGCCGACAAAAAATAGTTGTTTTGACGGCCGAGATGCAACGAGTAACATTTTTCCTAACCTGTACAACTTTTTCGGTTGGCCTCTCATTGGCATCTCGCCGCGTTAGGGTTAATTTTATACATCCAAAGCCGACTATGTTGATGATTAATATTGAAAAAAAAAATCGGTTTTTGATTGTACCATTTTTTTTGAGACAGGCTGTAATATTGATTGCAAAATTGTGTTCGCCTGTGGTTCAAATTGCTCTAAAGATAAGAGACAGATTTGCAATGGGCAAACAGGCTGTGTGGATTTTCTGTTGTTAGACTGGTTTTCAGACCAAAACAAAAACCATATTCTTCCGCAATTTTTTACAAACTATTTTCTATTGACCATGCCAGCTGGCTTCAGATGCCAATTGGAAATTGAGGGTTGAGGTGGATTAATAATCAATTCCTTGTTGTTGCACAATGGGCAAAATACAGTAGAGCCAAGTATAAAGCCCGCTTTACTCCCTATCGCTTTTCATCGCGCGATGCCGGCGATGAATTTTATACAAAATCCCAATACGGCGCGATAAAGCCATGTTATATATAGATGAAGTTGAACATTTGTTTAATGTTTATATGGCGCCCCCTGTTTGGTGAAAGGGAGAAACTGGCAGGCAAAGCACCTATACTTTTGCATGGGGGTAAATTCTGTTTTTTGCTGTTAACTTTACTTTTTGTTTCGAATTGAAATAATACAACTTTCTTATCAAGCATAATAAGCTAAATGCTACCAGCTGCATTTTTGACCAATTTAGATCAGGAGATTCTGGCAAGTAATTTATAACCAGATTTGATGTGGTCTGCTGTTACAGAAACTACTTTGTAATATTTTTAGCCTGCCGAAAACAATCAGAGGGCTTCCTGAATGTCAACAGTGACGTCATAGGTCACATAAGCATAGCCGAGCGATAAATGTCTCATCTCGAGGAAGTCGTTGCTGTAAATTATTTTTATTGACCTAACAAATTTTAACCATGCAATTTTGATAACATTTAGAGAACTTATCTACAATCCGTTCTGTATTTTGACAATAGAGCCGTTGAATTTCCCGAATGAGATCTAGCAACTTGAATAGACCCGAGCTACCTTATGTTAACTATACTATGTCAACAAGTTATAATTAAATAAAACAATTTGTTTAGCCAGGCCTGTTGATCAAGTAATAATAGGACTGAGGTTTTGCCACTATCAATTTTGAATTCTTGTACAGAGTTCTGGACTATTTTGTATTGTTTTACATTTATTACGCAATCTTTCCTTCCGGATTTGCATGAATGCCCAGTTGATACCATACCTACATTTGTATCAACCCAGTTGTACACGGGGTTGGCTATAATGGCACAGTAGGATGCGGAGCTCAGTAATAGAACGGTGGGTAAACAAAATATTTTGTACTAACCGACAAAATTTTACGATATCCATCTGCCTCATGTATATAACTACTTGGGATTTTCGCACTACAGCCCACGCTTTAAGACACTATCATGATTTGAAAATATTTGAATTGGCAGAAATAGCTTTCAAATGAGGAATAAGTCTGTAAATTCTCATAAGTTAACCTTTCCAACTGAAGAATTGGACAGAAAAGGAAGAAAACTGCAGTGTTTCAAAGATCCGATCCCATTCAATTACGTGTTGTAGTAGTTCCGAACGGACAGTAAGACTGAAAATTTCCGATTCTGTCCTTAGTGGTTGCTTCTGGTCTTAATCATTTTGCCGGGTATGTTAGGATACCTGTACACGTTGTTTCATACATGCAAAAATCTTATTTTGATGATTTTTTCGTTCCGATTTTCTGATTTAGCAATCAACTGATAGTGTCTTTAATAAATTGGCAATTGGAGCCAATTTAATGTGTATTTCCATTGGATGAGTATTGGTTTTGTTGATTACGGCTGATCTGGAGATTTTTAGAGCAGGTTCAGCTTGGTTTTAATGAGGTCATTGCCCGACCTTGGTTCCTAGAACAAGCCAATCAGAGAATTTTTCGCGGCCGGCGCTAACTCGCCGAGAGTTGAACAAAATTTCAACTCTCCGCGAAGCCTCAAAATCCATCGCCGATAGAATTCTTCTCGCCGAGGCAATAAAAATATCGGGGTCAATTTCCTTCGCAGCCGCGATATCTCGGGACGCGAAGTGTGAGTATACATCGGTCGGGCTTATGGAGGCTGCAATATAATGCATTTTAACTGAAGGAATTAAGTTATGAAAAATCCCAAACATCAGTTTAAAGTGTATTACAATTTATCCTAGCAATTTATCCAATTCTTTGTACACCAACAACACCAAGGCACTTCATATAGCGCCCAACACCAGCAAGCCGCTAGACTTCATTCACAAAGTAAAACAAGAGCATGCAACTGGACATTAAGATTACATCAAAATAATAACTTATAATACAACAAGCAATAGTTACAAACAGCTGCTCTCAGAAGCTGTAGATGAATAAAATACAATATACAGTTAAAACCACATCAATATCAAACAAATATGTCTTCAGACGACGCTTGAAAGTGGCCAACATTCCTGGCCATTTTGAATTGTGAGCAGCAATCGATTCCACAAAGTGGGCGCAGCGATAGAAAAACAAAACTGCCCTCTCACGTAAAAGAATGTTGAAACCATCGCACCTGGGGTGGCATTTTGGGAGTCCTGAAGCAACTAGAGTTAGAACGACGCCTGGCGATTCGGACATGAACTTTGATGATATCGACAATGTAATTAAGAGGGAGCCATACCATGAAGAGATTTAAAAGTAATGAGAAGAATTTTAAAATGATCGCGTTCTTTAATTGGAAGCCAGTGAAGCTCACGACAAAGAGCTTTGATTTACGTCTTTCTTTGGCACCAGTTATAAGACGAATGCCACTGTTTGTGAACGCATTGAAGCTTAGCGAGAGTGGATGCAGAGAATCCATACAGAAGGGAATTATTTGAATCCAGGCGCGAGGTAACGAAAACGTGAACGAGACGTTCGGCGGTTTTTCTGTCAATATGCTCCAACTGCCGAGTTTTGTGGATGGCATGGCAAGCAGACGGCAAATTGTTATCCAGTACTTGAGTTGCGAGTGTCATATGCTTATCCATCACGACGCTAAGATTTTTCGCTTTTTAGCATGTCTATGTAAACATGTTGTCACTCAAGTAATTAAATCCCATGCCCCTCAACATTCTTCCACCCCTCATATAGGCTCAATTCTGTTTATGCACAGTATTTCAATATAGGCAATACTTTGTCATAGAGTTGCAAGTATCTACTAACCTTCACCATAAGGAAGACTATTGATCTAAATGTGGGTGGGACTTGAATTAAGGTTTTTTTTTTCATGTGATATTTTCTATTTAGTGTATATTACAAAAATATCTAATCACAAATTTTGAGTTAATCAGTCTAGCGGTTTGGATAGTAGCAGCCAAAAATGCATACACCAATTGGCTCCCAGGAAAGTTTGTGTTAGCTCACTTATATAGCTGAATGTAGAGTCACAAAACTGATTACAGTTGTGTCAAACATTTATGATGAATAAGATACTCTGACATCTTTCGCAAATAATGTGTCAATATATCACTTAATATGTTTCGTTGTCTCTTCTCACCCCGGTCTCCAGTGATCAGTAAAATTACGCACTTTCCATAGCTAAATTTTATCTCCTTTTCAGTCCGAAGCTGCCAATCATTCATGAACTTTTGCCATTCCGTGGGGGGGGGGGGGCACTGGTATTCCAAGGTGGATATCATCTCGTGTAGGCTCCCAAAATGTACCCTAAGTGCGTATTGTCACTCATCAAGTAAAAACACCCCTAAGCCCATATTTGGTTGATTTTGCTACCCTGAAACCAGTACTCGGGCTTGTTTGCTACCCTTAGACCGATTGTGTTTGGTTAATGTCAAACCCTAAAATTTGGCATGACAGTTTGAAAAATTCACCCTAAACAAGTTTTGACATTTTGCTACCCTAAAAGAGTATGTTTATAAAATGTGCTTTTAACCACTTACCAGGCTTAGGCTATTATTGTAACTGGCCCTGATAAATGAAATTTTTACACATGATTTTCATGAAGTTTTTTGATTTTCTTTGAAATTCATGGGTCTTAGCGGGTGTCGTAATTGGATTTTTCCCCCTGCATATCCACCCTTTCCTTGAACTAAATCAAACTCCGGACTAAAATATCCATGACCTATTATGTTTGATTGGACATAAGTTGAGACATACCCCTAATTCCTGTTTTCCTCACATAGGCCTATATATACATCGTCACGAACATTTTGTGAAAATGAAATGAAACTCAACAAATTATAAATGCTATAGGAGACCGGCGACGACAGAGAGAAAAAAGCGTAAGGCTGAAAACGTTTCAAATCCTCTGGGAATCTACCATGTGAAATCGAAAAAAAATCGGTAACAAAACCCACTATTTTCACATTTTAATGTAATTTTTACAGTACTCAAATATCACACCTAAACACTATTTTTCACTTGAAAACATACCCTTATTTTGAATTTTTGACGATTTTGATACCCTAAACAATGTACGCACGTACATCGCCATGATCTAAAAAAACTACCCAAAAAAAAAACAAAAAAAAAAAATACTCGTTTTTGTACACGAGCATGATGATATCCACCTTGGAATACAAGTTCACCCCCCGGCCATTCCTTCTCTGATTACTAATCTTACTTACTATTCAAACATTCCATTTGTGTGGTTCAATTGCAGGTGTACGGCAATTAGGTGTCAGACCTTACTTTTGTTTATCGCAAACGTGGAATCGGGTTCTCTAAGTCAAGTGTTTCTTGGAACGAACACAGCAAAGTTTCACTCAGTTTAACCAGGCATCTGCCCGCAAATGTGGTAGTCATTTGTGGAAACGCTTGTGATTAGGACAAAGCTTGCTTTGAAGATTGTTGGAGGAAAGGTGTATGGAGTAGCTGTCAAATGACTACTCAGGCTTCAGCTTCATGGTATGTAGTTAGGTTTCAAAGTTAGGAAGATAATTTGCTACTTCTAAATTATATTGACCTATAATACACAAATTTTGAATATTGTTATAAATATATAACGTAAATGATACAATCAGGGTAACAATTTTGTCACTCACAAACTAGTTTATGTACTATACATAAGACTTTAGCTTGAATAGATGAAGTAAACAAAGAGCTTGATCATGTTTCAAAGCGAGATAGATCGTTTACTGCAACACTAAAAACAGCAGTGCTCCGTTGAACTCAAAGAATATCTGGAATCCACAGCCCACTCGCTTTCACGCATAGTGGCCAAAGGAAAGGCCGATTCACAAAATCAGGTAGAATGAACTGGGGCCGTTGCACACTGTCTGACGAGATGTTTATTTTTTTTTATGTTGGATATACTTGTTCCAACAGAAGTATTGAGTGGTGGTCATTACATTGTGCACATATTTTGCATCCTTCAATTGTTGGTTCATCCTTCATCGGCAGACGTCTGTAGACGCTAGCCTTTTTAAATCACTTTTTTACGTAATGTGTATGTTTCAGCATCCGTGCCAAAGCATGTTCGAAAGACTACGCCAGCCAATGTCTGCCGATGACGTATGAACTTAGGGGTTCATTCATATATTTTGGGTATGATGCTTGTTGTATGCCCGAGGGCATAAACCACGTTCATACCCAAAATACTATGAATGACTTTTTACTAACTATTACTTAGAAAATTAACTCAATTACTATCAAATTCAGTTTGAAATTGCATGGAATTTGTTGACCACTTTCGGCATTCGTCACGGCAGCCATGCATAAATGGTTGTTACCCATGCCACGGTGACGCGGTATTGACCAATCGCGTACGTCCGCACATCCGAGGTATCATGAACCTGTCATAATTGTGCGCCCCTGTCGATTCACTGTTACTTAACGTGATGTGCATACAGCACCAAAGCTTATAGGTCATTTCTTCAGCTGAACAAAGTATAAGACTTAAATAACCTACAGCTGCGCCCACTGCAGAATTGACTTCAGTAAGAATAATGATGTAAGGCTATATGGCCAGATGGCCAGCTATCTTCCGCAAGAAACATTCAATGACAATAGGATATCACAAAGTCAGATGTAGACAAAGTACAAAGTCTTACAAATGATTTGAAACAATGGCCAAGATCTTATCAAGCCAAGTGGTCACAAAGACAAGCCATAAATTCACTTGACAAGTGATGTTTATCAAGTCCAGTTCATGATGTCACCGAGGTCAGACCATGAATTAACCCCAGGATGCAAGGCACCTCCACCAAGTAAAGAACCTCGGGCATGAGGCAGACTACCACAATTTCAAGTTAATAATCGCCGTCAGAATTGCTCAGGCAGCCAATGCCGCAATGTAATATGCAAATTAAATCGCGGTTAGGCGCACGCCCACCCATCAATTACAAACCGTGTGTGCTGTCAAAAACTTATTTTGTTGCTCCGGGTTGACGCACATCAAGCTGCGCGTACTGCAATTTTTGCCTGAGAACTTTCTGACCAGCGATTAATGAAGCAGTGGTAAGTGTGTTCAGGAGTGGTTAAAAGGACACTGCACCCTGAAAGCCAGCTGCAAATTGAACTCAGGTCCAAGCCCAATTTCCTTTCCACAAAGAACTTTTTTAAGAACTTAATTGTTAGAAGTAATCAGAACTATTCATTACGGAAAGAATTTCATATTGGGATCTGGATCTGGATCAAATACTCTTCTTAACAGCTCTTATAGAGCATCGTCAGAACGCTTATGAGTGGTGGACCACTAGTCAAGCTGGAGGCGATTAACTGACCCAGATTTGAAACTGCTTACATCTGGGTCACTGCCCGGGCCTGTGGGAGTTGTTGCATTCACGTGCGGTTTTAATAAAATAAGATTTGGCAAGTGGCAAGTTGAGGTGCCATGCGGGATTGCGTATTTATCCGGTGGGGGTACGTGTCTAGGGTACTCCCTTCGGGTTGGCTTACAGTTAGTTGAATGTGGTTCATCCATTTTCAGCCTATCAATTGATAGGCTTATGCCATAAGTAGAGATTTTCTGTCAAGGGCAGCCACGAAAATATAAACTAGTCTTTGGTATCTTGTTCAATTCTCATGAATCACAGTTATGCAAGTATGAAATGTACTTTTGCTTTCTATGAACAATTTTTTGACATTTTGAGTTCAAATTGTTTTGTTTGTGGTAGTTTTTTGTATTTTGGGGGCCCTGATTTCCCAGGTGACAATTAGTAGGCATTTTATCATGCAGCTCACTTTTCCTAGCTGCTATGTTGTATAATGCTAGCCTTGATAGATGCAATTGCAGCCTAATGTTTTACTTGGGTTGGTCAGTGTGCTGTCAATTACATGTTTGCTAGCTTGCTGGACTTTTAGCAAGGACACATCGCGCTTCTTTTGGTATTACAAGCTCAAGTACCTCTTGGTGAGACAGATGTGCTTTAGCAGTAGTTGTATCAGTAGTTTTACAATGGATATAGTATAAATATAATGTAACCTTTCATTTAAAAATGAAGTGAGTTTTATATTTCTTCACAATGTAAAGTTGGTGGTATTGTCCTAATAAGCCCAGTGCATGCACCAATCAATAGAATTTCTGCTCATTTACTGGTCAGTCAGATAGTATATCTAATACCCCATAAATCCAAATATTTTTTTTTACTCATTTAACATAAACGGGGGTGTCTTGAATTCTTGGATCCACAAACCTTTCCTATTGTTTGTATGTTGTGTCCCATGTCTGTATCCCAGTCTGTGCCTGTCTCTCTGGATGTTGGCATTGTGTGTAGGTGGTGTGCCTATGTGGGTGTGTTGTAAACAGATGTCAAATAGAATTAACAATTGAACAAATCTGTTTGCTCTGAGCAAGACCAAGAAACCTATTGTATGTAATTGTACGTATCTATATATGTGTGTTTGTGTGTGTAGTAATGATGCGGTGTGTGAGCGTGCATGCGTGATTGGTGGATGGATGGATTGGATTGGACGGAGCGGACGGACGGGATGGAATGGAATGGATGGACAGACGGACGGACTGCGCCGGCATTACATATAATAAAGTTAATGTCCAATGTAAGGAATGCCGTAATGACTTATCTCATTATTACGCATTCCTTTGGAAAAAAACATTAACTTTATTAGATATAGTATAATGTTTCTATCTATAGTACCTAACTTTAGCTAATTAAACTATGACAGGAACCTCTGAAAAGTGAATCCTTGTGCTCACACTTTAGCTTTCATTAACAGAATTAACCTACATGTATAGGCAAGATTGATTGTTTAGGTTAATAGTGTTTCAGACAGTTATATTTATTTTAAGTGTTTTTAATATACATGTTTGTCTTTATGTCTGTCCTGGCCATTTTGGTCAAGTGTTGTAATTTTGTTTCTCTCCTGCCCAAACGCTTGAGCCAATTTCAACCAATTATTTCAGAACCTTGTTCCAAGCTTGGTTCATATAGGGGTGGTTCACGATTGGGCCCAATTAATGGGCAATCTTCAAATATATGAATTTGTTTTTCAGTCGCAGATAAAGTTGGCTATAATCACCAATCATGGCAAAGATCCCTGCCCAAACCCATATGGTGGTTTAACAGATTGTATTCAAGGTCACATGCATTGAAATCAAATTCAGTTGGAAAGAATCACTCAACTGTTGACATGTGACCCATATGGGGGTGGTTAACAGAATGGGTCAAAGCTCATGTGTGCTGAGTAAAGGGGCATTTTGTCAGTTAAGGGTGAAGCGTTATAATAATGTTGTTTCTCTTCTGCCTAAACCATTGAGCCAATTTGCAGCCACTTTAAGAGCCACTGACTCATGGAGTGTGTTCGTAGAGAATGACACCATTGCCTTTTAACCCATCATACAAGTGTTTAACCCATTTTTGCGATCACAAGAGAGGCCATACTTGTTGGTTCAGAACCACCGTTGTTTTAATAACAACATTTTGTACCAAGTCACTTTGTTTATCCATAGATTTTCCATTGTAAGTAAAATAAGGGTGTCACAAATATTGTCCCTCTTGAATACCATCACTTGATAGGCTTTGCATCATTGATGCTCTGGTTAGTGCAATATTACCATACTTGATTTTGGAAATGTAGTAGGTCTAGTATATGTACGACGAGTAATAGGTGAGTGAAGGTGAAGGTCCTTAAGCATTCTTGAAACTGAGCTTCTCCAGTTATGTCATTACTGATAGTCCCATTACTATTGTGCTACCACCCTGTGAGTATTTTAATACTCACTCATTCGCTCACTCTTAGTTTTTTCTTAATCCCCCTGGCTTGAAAAGCAGTAGGGGTATTGCAATAGCGGCATGTCTGTATGGTAAGTATGTGTGTGTGTTCCAGTTTGGTTAGGTTTTCGTTTTTCACATCTCCTTTGAAAAGTTAAAGTAAGTTCCGATTTATACCAGACTTGGGGTTAAGGTGCAATAGGGGTTCCTTCATGTGTTGTTGATGTCAAAGGTCATAGGCAAGGTCAAAGGTCATCTGAGGTCATGTTCCAGACTGCCAGTGCCAGGATGATCAAGTTTACTTGCAGTAGTTTGTAGAACTTTGTAATTTATTTTCACGTTGTGCAGTTATTGAACATGAATGGCTGTTGTGCCATAGGCTTGATGATTTGCCCTGAAGGACTTGTGAAGTATGCAAACTATATGCAATATATTTGGCACAACGTAGTTTATGCTGAGGGTCCTGGTTGGTTCTGCACCTACGGTAAGTTCTTCAAGTGTTTCCAACTGTGAGCTACTCAAAAATTGGACTTGGCATTTCAATTTCAAACTGTGGTTAATTTATAATTCGCAGCTGCTCAACCGAAATTTACAATATTTCCATTTCACCTGCTCCTACTTCGCAATCAGCGCACAACATGTATAAACATACAACACTGACCTTAGGGGAGCACCGTTCTTCACGATGATAGCTTGAGTCTGCGTGGAAGGGCATTAGGGCCTATGACTGTCCACTTTTCCAATGATCGCACAGCCGGTGGTGGACGTCAAACAAAGAATTCCTACTTACCCCATCACTCTTTGCCCTCTCTTCTCTTAAAAACTTCCCTCCATCTATAATAAGGCACTTTACTGAAAACTGCATGTCTGCGACTATGGTCAGCCTTCTTCCTATTGAACTGTAAAGGAAACTCGACATATTTAATCATTATTACCGGCACATTATACTTTAAAATCAAGATCCCGAAATAAACGCGTCAGACTCGTAGCTCGTGAAAACGGTCAATGACAATTCCCAGCACCACCTGCCACGCCCCCCTCGTCAAACCGCGACGCACTATTTACATTACTCCGGATCATACCAATAGAAATGGATTATAACTGTGTTTGCAATACAAATTAACACCAGGCCAATACCTCGAAGTTGGACATTGGTATCCAGATGAACAAGTGGGTTTTGTGAAGCATGCGACTTCCAAACAGGATGTTTGATGGATTTCACTTTCAGATTGATTCACATCACAACCGATTGAAGATGAGAGGGCATCAAATATTTGTGTTTTCTGCATCATTGGCCAGTCGACATATGGGCGAAATGCTTTTCACACATTGTGACATTACAGATGTCTCTTGAAGCAAACCCGTTCTCATCCAGCACAGTAATGCAAGTTGTGCGAATACTGTGGTTGGTGTAACGACGGACAAATTGGCTGCGACAGAGAGCTTTGACATCATGTTTCCAAGTGATTCCTTCCCCTACCTGGGGCGATTTGTACACGATTCTCAGGACTCGGATTCACATAGTGCAGAATTCGGTGCTTGAAAGAATGCACTATTTTTGGGGTTTAGCTTGGGAAGGATGCCACAGGACATTTATCCCCACTGGTAGCATACATTTTTCCCCCATCTATTCTGGACTTCATATTTTCTTCTCTTATTTCGCTGTCCTTACATCTTTCGATTGATACAACATCGCTTCATTTGCTGTCCACTGACAATTGCAAAGTGAATCCTTTTCTACTTCTCAAAATATCTCTGCTTCGCTGCACATGTAAAACATTAATTCAAACCATAGTTTACTCTGCAAGCCAGAAGGTGTATCTTGGTCAAAACGCCAGACTGATACAACTTATTGACATCATTTCATCAATAGGTAGGATAGTAGCTACTGGTGAAACCATATCCTTCATGTTTCAAATTTACAGCCTTGGCAGCGAAAGCTAAATTAGCTTGGGAAAAATACTGGTGCTGTCAAAATATCAATCGCTTGTCCACACCTCTTTAGTCTCACATGCAATAGGCAGCAATAGGTCTCCTGCAGGTAAAGCGGTCCAAAGTCAATCAAAAGGAATTTTTTTTCAACGTCTTCTGTGGGAAAAGCGGCCCAAGTCAATCAAAAGCAATAACCGGAATGTATGATCTACTTCTGGGTTTGCAAATTTGACCTTGACACATCTGCTAAATTTGGAGGGCCCAATGTACAGTAAACGTCGGCAGAAACCCCGCAGGACTTCGGGAAGGTAGTACATGGTGGGATACAAGATGTCAACCGGAACTTCGTGTTGTGGTGCTTGGACGTCTCAAAGGCAATAGAAAGCAATTGGTTTTTGGATTCCTTCTGGGGAAAGCGGCCGAGTGCAATAAAAAGCAATGGTGTTCTGATGGGAAAGCGTCTGAGATGCAATAAAAAGCATTGAAGGTAAAATAAATCGTTTCTTGACGTCTGAGGTGCAATTACAATCAATAGGAGCAACTTGATTGCTTCTCATTGACTTTCGGACGGGTTAGGGTTAATCAGTTCCTTCATTTCTTCAGTTTATCGTTGCAATCTACTTCCACATGCAGAATTAGCCAGCTCACCTAATTAATAAAAACAAACGCATCCTTGACATCAACAAAAATGACATGACATGACCAGAAATTGTCCTCACAACTTGCTACGTTCCGGGGCCAATAGTAGCCTGAATCTATTATGGCCCTCACTCGACATTACGCCGTATTATTCGACAACAATGTCGGGCCAGCGATTAACACCAACACAGGTTTAGCCTAGTGGGTTCATGATCGCATGCAGAGTATATGGTCCTCGTCACCAGGGTGCACAAATGTAAAAACACTATATTAGGAGTGGCGTCTGTTTTTTGGGCACCCAAGGTTCGAGAGAGAGCGTAGATATTGAGAAGTGTTGTTTTTTATGGTTTTCCAATTTGTGTATAGTAATATAGGACGGAAGATTCTCAAAACATAATTGTAATGTAAAATTTGGATATGCACCAGTGCCCAAATACAGTGTACATTTTCAATATTTAGTTCAATTTATATAGCACCAAATATTACCAACACCAGAATTAACATAAGTGTTCCGTGCCACTTGACAAAAGTTATTCAGAATTCCTTGCTTTAGAAATACATGACTATTATATCTCATTTTAAAAATGTGGCATTTGAATGGGTTTCTCCCTTGATCACTAATGGAAGGTAACTTCCCACGTAGACATAGGGAGCAGTGGATGGATAAGGAATGACTACAATTAGTCAGAAATTACCATGATGATTGTTAACATATTTTTATGTACCAATCACTTATTCCATAGTAAGCCAATTTCACTATCCTTGGTTTCACTTAAATTTTTACAAACAAATAATGTTTTTCTGTGGAATGTTCATTTGACAGACAAAATGGAAAGATTAGGTCCTCAAAAAGTATAACATTCAATCCGCAAAAAGTTTCATATATGGAAAAATAATTGTTGCAGGGGACTCAAACTTCTAACAGATTTTTCTTTTGTAGATTTGGTTGTTAAAAAGAGGTATTTATTGAAATTGGGTTTTTTAGGTACAGCTAAAGTACTGGACCCCTCTCTCTTGAAACATGTCGTAATCAAGTTGATACATGATAGCATATTATATTTGTACTGTTGGTTGAAGCATGGTCACAAGAACTAGAGATGGCAAGTTCTGCATTCCAATAAGAGAGACTGTGAAGGAGACCACATGTTACCTCTGGTATTGTACTAAGTCAGCTTGTCAACTTGCACTGACATAAAAGCATCCTGTTGTTTGCACACAGATTTCCCATGGTCAGAGAAGCTTCACACAATCAAGACCACACGGTATTTGGCATTGATGAATTCCGACCCTTGCAGAACATACCATGATGCTCTTTATCAGGCCAAGACTGCATAACTGGAAATGCCAACATTTGGGAAAGAGTCTCTGTTACCAACTACCAGCTCTTGTTAAAGATGGTAAGTCAAAGATCAACCCTGATGGAGTTTATAGTTGGA